>JMFS01073435.1:0-38261 GCA_000699545.1 Podiceps cristatus | reverse complement strand
TGGCACAGGCTCCCCAGGGAAGCAGTCAGGGTTCCCGGTTCTCTCCCCCACACACGGGAGCGAGGAGGGGGCAGCAGCTGGGGCTGAGCCACAATATTGTTGATGTCAAGAACAGCCTTAAGCATCACCATCCAGGCGAGCATATTCAAACTTCATAGGGAATGTTAGACAGTAAAAAAACCGAACAAAATACGTTGATTTTATGTGCTATATGCTCAAATCTATGAAAGCAACTGACCTGTTGAGAGTAGCATAGAGACAGTTATATAATTTAAAAGACCATAACAAAATTAAAACAAAATCTGTCTTATAAATTGTTGGTTGTGACTGAAAAATTTCACTGTAATAAGTCATCCTGGGAAGGAGGAAAAGCCATTACACAGAGTACTGCTGGTTTAAAGACTATTAGAATGTCTCAAATGTGAGACAAAGTTAAGCAATGGAAGGGTTAGAGTCTGCCTTCGAACAAGAAGCAAATCAAAGTTACATATAAAGGTAGACGCAACAGCTGAGTTATCATTATAAAAAGTTAAGCAAAGGGCTCCCCAGAGCTGAATAGTGATGTGTAAGCTGATGTGGAAGCAGTGTAAGAGTTCATAAAATGTATAGTAAACAAAAAAAAAGTTTGTGATGAGAGAAAACAGTTGACAGGTTGAAAAGTCCTGTCTGAGGAGAAACGCAACATGCATTTAATTTGGCATTCAGTCACCAGAAAGTCTCTAGTATGCACGTACAAAAGAATGGCTATGAAACAAGGTAAAAATTGTGGGAATTAAATAATTTGAGCACAGAATAAGACTCTGCACGGAGCAGGGAACCTTGGCAAGGGCTGAGCAATAGGCTCAGAAATAGCTACTCTGTCAGTGGAGCTGCTGATGGGCTGCCTGGCCTAGCGCTTAACCCTGCGTGTGGACAGAGCCTTAGTCCAGGCCCCCCAGCCCTATCCCAAATGAAGATGTTTTCAAAGGATGAATCTTTTTGTAGTGTACCCCTTCCTTTATGACACCCCAGCTGCGCACTCCCAGCAGGGCTCTCACCTTTGTCTCTCTCCCAACAGTTACAACCTTTACTCAAAAAAATAGAGGCACATTATCTTTGGTCTGACTTTGTGCCACACGGTCTTGCTAAATACCAAGCATGGTGTTCAAAACTCAGTGTACGAACATGAAGCCAGATTTATCTTTGGGTTGCCATGAAATTCAAATGCCACTGTGCTTTACCTTCTCATTACTGAGTCTTTACTGCTTGTCATCTGCTGAAGCTGTTTTTGTAAACTGGCTCCTGGGTACTGAAAACATTAATTAAAGCAGCAGGCCCATGACTATTGAAAAGAAGGTATTTCTAGATTCAGGTTGCTATTTTTCTTAGGTCTGATGGATGTTCACAAGTATCAAAGGCTGAAGGAGGCCAAAAAACTATGAAGATTCCACTCTGTATTTTCACTCTTTGTATTTTCCCCAAATATTAGGTAAAGATAGACAATTTTTTCCTGTGTACAGAAATGATAGACAATAGTGACACTACTCCAGACACCTTAACACAAAATGGAACAGAGACACAGCTAATATCTGTTAATGAACAGCTTGTAATTATTTTCATCCACAGTGCATTGCAATCGCTAACATTAACAGAATGGATGAGAGAACTATGGGAAAATGGAGGTTATTCACTTCTAATTTTAGCACTATAATGAATACCTAACTCCTCAAATGCACTGAACAAATGAACTTACCCACTCTGTATTTATCATTATGCCACACATTATCATGGTGATAATTAACTCTCTGTAAAGTTTCACTATCTGAGGCACTATAATAATTAATATATTAACAGGTTTTATATGGTCATTATTCATGCTAGTGCATTTGACTTAGGGCTGTTGCCTGATTGGTTTGCAAAACTGAACATGCTACTTCACTGATCAGCAGTCAAGATTCAAGTTTTTCAGTCATATTACTTGCAGAATAGCTGGGAAAAGTCTGTTACAAATGTGCTTCAAAATGTGCTGTAGATATTGTTTCTTCATTCTTTTCCCTTGGTGTCTGCATGTTTCTCCTTCCTTTGGCCTCTTTACTTTCTTCTGTTCCAAAGCAGCCTCAACTTTCTTATTCTTGTCATATTCATTCATTCTGTTTCCATACCTTTCCGTTTCTTAAATTTAACTAATGTTCATTATTTCTAATGCTTTCTGTTATTTTTTTTTTTTTTTTAATTGTCAGAAACTGTTGGGTTATAATCTTTCTTCAGAAATTTAAAATGACATGCTGAGAAAGCCATCATATGTGGATTCTTGCCTGTCTCCCCTGCCTAAGGTCCGCTGGATTTTGACATTCCTCAGGGTATATCAGAGCTTTGCAGGTGTGACAAACAGCAATGGAGAAATATCAAGAAGATTCAGAAGTTCAGTTAATTCAAATCTCACCCTGCAGACCTCAAGTAAGTTACCCTGCTGACAACTAGCAAAGGTCTGAGACAGATGTAATTCTGATTTGTGCAAATCAAATGTAAATTTTAGTGCCCAGACTTTTATTTCAGACTCTCAAAACAAAGCAGCTGCAAGGTCTGGTTTTATACTGGAAGTTCTTTGTTGTTTGGGGATATGTAGATGAGGAATACGTTTGCATAGCTTCTAGAGATACCTGACTCCTAATGAGATAGCAGGTACTTTCACTTTTGATGAAAAAATGATGCCACGCCTTCTAGAGCAGGAAAACACTCTTTTCTGGCTTACTGGAAATCTTCTTTTCAGGGAAAAAACCAAACTAGACCTCTAAAAGTTAATTCCTAAACTATATGACTTAACTGTGTTAAGAAACAGTTTAACTATGCCTCACAGGGGCATCTATTCAAATAACTAACATCATAACTCTGTCCAGGGGCCAAAAAAATGCCAAGACCCCTCCTGATAGAGCCACTAGGGATTCCCAGCCTACACTACATTATGGTACATGTTATTAAACTTAGGCCCATAAAAGAGGATAAGGCATAAGGCATCTACTTATACTTCAAATAATACATCCCTGTGACATTTCCAAAAGATCTATTTTTCTAAATCTTTGTGATGGTTTGGCTAAACCAGTAATTTTTGGTATTTACCTTTTGACAAATTTTCAGCAAATTTAACTGTAAGATTTAGATGAGGTCATAAGAGATTGCTGGGGTGGCACAACCCACCCTCTTCCTATATTTCCACATTCTACAGAAAAGCTGGCATTTCCAACATGTGCAACAGGACACAACCACCTCCTTCCTCTCCGTTGTCTTCTTCCTGTATCTGGCAGTTCCCAAAGCATCTACAGAGTTTAAAAAGTTTATTATGTGAATAGAAAGGCACATATCGTTGGAAAGTGATGTAAAAGAGATGCCTAGATTGTTATCAGTCTCAGGTTGAAGTTCATTCCATTCTCCATTCAGCCCCCCACGGAATACAAATTTGGAAAGTGAACAAAGGTTTAAAATAAGCCTTGGGGTTCATAGGGTTGAATACTGGAACCACAGGAGAGATAGTGATGATGCTCAATTATCTCCTCAAAAATCATAGAATGGTTTGGGTTGGAAGGGACCAGGATGGTCATGTCCAACCCCCCTGCAGTAGCAGGGGCACCTTCAACTAGACCAGGTCACTCAGAGACCCATCCAGCCTGACCTTGAATGTTTACAGGGATGGGGCATCTACCACCTCTCTGAGCAACCTGTTCCAGCATTTTACCACTAAGCGTAAAAAAAATTTTCCTAATATCTAGTCTGAATTTCTCCTCTTTTAGTTTACAACCACTACCCCTTGGGCTATTGCTACAGGCCCTGCTAAAAAGTTTCTCCCCGTCTTTCTTGTAAGCCTTCTTTAGGTATTGAAAGGCCGTGATAAGGTCTCCTCAGAGTCTTCTCTTCTCCAAGCTGTGCAAACCCAACTCTCTCATCCTCTATTCATAGGGGAGGTGTTCCAGGCCTTTGATCATTTTTGTGTCCCTCCCCTGGCCCCGCTCCAGCAGGTCCATGTCTCTCCTGTGCTGAGGCCACAGAGCAGGAGGCAGCACTCCAGGTGAGGTCCCACCTGAGCAGAGCAGAGGGGCAGAATCCCCTCCCTCAAGCTGCTGCCCACGCTTCTCTTGATGCAGCCCAGGGTACAGTTGGCCTTCTGGGCTGCCAGCACATGTTGCCAGATCATGTCCAACTTCTCATTCACCAATACCCTCAGGTCCTTCTCAGCAGGGCTGCTCTCAATCTCTTCATCCCCCAGCCTGTATTGATACTGAGGGTTGCCCCAACCCAGGTGAAAGACCTTGAAAATATTCTGTGTTTTGGATAGTTAAATCAAAGATCATTTTAACTAGATGGGATTTCAAATGCTTTCTCCATTCTCCCAGAAGGAACAAGAAAACAACTCCTATTTCACCCTGCCACTATCCCAGGCTCCTGCTCTTATAAAGCTTGATAAAATAGGTTTATCTTGGTCCCTCACTCAGTGGAAATATCACAGAGGCACCTCTAGCATTATTTTCAATGAATAATTCCAGTGACAAGGGCCTGTTAAAAAAAACCCAAACAACTTACTCATCAGATGGCATCTTTGTAATGTTTTTTATTGTGCCCCAGCTGACTTGACTGAAGATATTAAATGTTATTTCTGAATAGACAATGCATCTCTGGGAGAAAGTTATTTTGGTTCCCAAATCATTAATATAATTATTAGAGCCTGAAGGTCTCCAAATAGGCTAAATGAATTAGACATACAAGTCTTACAGAAATTTGAAGAGGTGGGTATCAAAGTACTGAGATGCTATTTTAAGCTCCCATGGCAATATCTCTTTGGTTGCTGAGCCTGGAAGGCTGAATGATGGCTTTCAGATTCCAGGCCAATTTCCAGGCATCATCTTCACAAAAAAATAACTGAAACCTAGTTCTCTGTAAATGTGGTAGATTTGCCTAGAAGTTATTAAAAGGGTATTTTTAATTCCGTATTTCAATGTCTCTTTTCAGGATAGAATATGCATGAAATACAATTATTTTGGAGATCAGTACTTTTCTTTTTAAACTACCTAACATCATCACAAAAAGAAAGTGAAAAGCATGTTTACTAAGTTCCAGTCTGTTAGCACCGTAAAATTATTAGACACCTGAAAAAACTTCTGACAATCAATAACATCATCAAGGTCAAGAGACTGAGAGTTAAAAACTAATAGAGAAATTGGTCCCAGGGCTATCGTAAATGAAACCACACAACGGTGACAAAAATTCTTATCTTTTGTGGTGATTATGTTCAATCATAAAGTGCGTTACATTCATTTAAACAAAGAAAAGGACAAAATAGAGAGGAAAAATCCATGAGGACATGCAAGAGATAGGACTAGTACAATACAGGTTGTTTCCCTGTGTGTCCATTGCAATCCGTAATCACAGACTTTTTTTTTTAAACAAAGGTACATTGTTATCAAGCTCATGTTTATGCGCTAACAAGAAGGGAAGTGTAAAGAAAGGGATCCTGGGATTTTTGATACTATATTTGAAGATTCATTCATATTTTTATGTGTATTCTGTAGATTCAGAGTAAAGAGCATTATTCAGTAAATAAAAACAAATATTTTATAAATATTTTGGATTAATATTTTTTTTTTAAACACTAAAAATTGTCAGGAATCAATTTCAGACCTGCTTTCTAGCTCTGAGCTTAATGCTGAAGGAAGCAGGTGGAAGCAAAAATAGCAAGCATGCACTGTAAATATTTGTGGTGAGAATATATGAGGACTGGAATTGTGCCAACGCAGCTACGATTTCACCATATTTTATAAATTTGACCCTTACTCTGCTGCATCAATACAACATTTTTGTCTGTATCTCATTAAGTTAATCCCAGTGCTGTGGGATGAGAAGCGGCAATCTGCAGAGCAAGTGACCTTAATGAGCCTTTACGGCCATATCCCCCGCCCCTCAGTCACATGCACAGCACAGGCTCAGTTAAATTGTAAATCATCATTTAAACTATGAGGGTTTTAGAACACAAACAGTTAATTCAGTAACATAAAATGTATAAAAAGACAGATAGTGGTGTCTGTTATCAGACATGAGACCTGGCAAATGCACCTGGCAAAGAGAAAGGCGAGGCAATTAATCAGTATCAAGCACCATGTGCAAAGGTAATGGAAAGAAAACAATACCAGTATGTGGTGCAGTTCTTAGTGAGAATCCTAAACAAGTATGAATTTATTTTGTCACAGATTGAGCCCAAAAGAAATCCAGACAAGGTCATTGGTAAATTCTCTCAAAGCCCATTTAAGCACAGATGATGTAATAAAGGTTAGTCTACTCTCCACTAGGCAGTGATTTTACTGGACATTCTCATTGGATGCATAGAGAAAAATTGAAGGCTGATGTAAAGAACATTCCTGTCAGGGTGATAGGATATAGCTGAATAACTAGGAATCATCTAATCTATCGGGCCTACCAGTAAGTTCCATATAAGCGTCCTTTTTTTTTTTTTTTTTCCCAAAATATTGTTATCAACTTTTTTTATACCAAACCGATCACAGGTTATTCATATAGTCAATTAGCTAAACAGAATAAGGATACTATGTGATTTATAACCTACTGTAGTCTTTGAGCATAATTTGATTACTCCATGCTCTTACAGTGGGCCTATGGAATATATGCCTTTGTGTACATGAACACCACATTGCAAAAATTCTAGAAGACACAGAAGAAATTCCCTACCTTACATGCCTCTTCATTAGTAGAAAAGATTTTCTAAAGCTTTTTCCTTCTACAAAAATGTTTCCACTTAGAGGCAGGATTACATTTATGTTAGATACTTATCATCCTTATTGATGCTCTGCTAGTCCTGGTTGACTTCATCAGACACTGCTATTGTAAATATCATTCATTAGAGTTTGATTCAGTTGTATAGAATTTTTCAAGTTTGCCTTATCCATTAATGCCCTTAACAAAAATCATATTATATCACTGTTATTACTATTTAGGATGCAGACAAAGTAAGCACATTTACCTAAAATAATGTAACATCTTTAGAAAAGTTCAACCTATCCTTCCTTTACATAGCCTTCTCATAATGCTACTCTCAAGGCTGTATCATGGTTGGTCTTAGTCCTCCGGCTTGGCAATGGATATCAGATATCTACCATCAGATGTGATTACAGAAGTGCTAATGCTGTTGTACTTTGTGTAGCATGTAGTTCTTAGGTCAGCTTTTGACCTTTAATAGTAAGTTCTTTTTGGCTGAAAATCAACCCCATATCACTGTCAGTGTCAGATCATGGGCACATTAGGGTTCAGCTATGTTCAGTGGCAGCTTACTCCGGTTCTAAGCTTTGTGCAAAGACACGCCTAAATGCTAATTCTCCATAAGAAGTATAATATAGTAATATTTTCTCAAACCATGTCTAACAAAATGGAGAAGGTTTTTCACCTTTTTCACGATAGCCTAATAGAGAAGTCTTCAGTACCCAGAACTTGAATGGCTTTGGATCCAAACTTCTCTTCTCATAGAGGAGTACCACAATGTTCAAGCTATAGGGGAAGGACATTTAAAATCATACTGAAACTGGATAAAAATACATAGAGACAAATGGAGTCAGAAGAAAATTCCATCTTCTTTCCTGTTCAAAGCCCCGCTCAAAAGGTAGAGATATACATCTTGTCTGACTCCTTCTAGACTTTTGGCTCTTGTATTTGTGCTTGTTTGTGCCCTGTCACATCTTCTATTACCCTGTAGAAGTGCCTCATCTTTGCCACAGAAGTTGGTATCTAATTCAGCTGGCCTGTGGCACCCTACTGCTGCAACCCCCGTCTTATTTTAAAACGTTGATGTCTACCACAGGTGTTTGTCTTCACCAGTTGGATACTGACACCAAAGATGTTTAATTTAAGGCATTGAGTGCTGGCAGGAAAACAGAACCCTGCAGCTTTGGAACCAGGAACTCTTAATTCAGAGAAGCTGGGGAGAGCCTCCATGAAAATAAACCACGTTCCATATTGAACTGCCACCATCAGCCAGAGGCATGACAGAGAAAATAAATAAAAGCAGAACTATTTCTGCATAAACTCTGTTAGTTGGCTGAGCCTGCGTTGAAGACCACAAGGGACCCTACATATGAGAAATTTCTCGGAGGACGATCCTTTTCCCAGCCCTCACTGTCCTCATGCAGCCCCTTTCTAGCCTCACTCCCTCTGCAGCTCAAGCTCTCGACTGCCCCAATCCAACCCTAGTACTGGACTGCGCCTAAGTGCAAACCCAGGAATTTTGAAACAAAAGGGTTAGGATTTTGACAATCATTTAGCTAATTTTCATTCAAATAGTGTTTTAGTGGAAGAGAGATCTAATCAAATCAGACTACACGAAAAAACTAAATTAGAAGTCCTCCAATAAGAACCCATAAATTCTTTTATGTGTTTATTGCTATGTAAACAATTTTCATTTTCCAAGGGATATTTCTTTAATAATTTCCCCTTAGTCTTACAATAAACAAAGTATATCTAGAATTACACACCTGGAAGAAGAGAAGACTTCAAAATAACCAAGCTTGCAGCACCTCTGCTGACTTAATGAAGTTCTACCGAGACAAATTTTGATTTTTCTTCTTTAAACACTGAGACTAGTTCTCTGTAACAAAACCATGAAAAACATAAAACAAAGGTAGAATTATTACAGTCACATCAATAATAGAAACAAAGTTGAAATTAACTCCATTTGAAAATTCTTTTTTCAATTATTGCAATATCTTGGTTTTCTAGTCATCGCTGAAATTTTTATCTGGAGAAGTATCATCATACTAGTAGACAAATAATTCCATGCAATATCTGCTATTCAAGAAAATTATCTATATTGCAACATAATTATCTCAGATGACATACTGACTGACTTCTAATTACAACAGAAATAGCTAATTACCTTGGTTCATCCTGTAAATAGCTCAGTGTGTAACTTTATGAGAATTCAGTAATGACACATTGCTCAGTGGGACTGTGTATGTAAATTGATTCTCAATTTTTTATGCATAAAGTTCTTCATTTTCAATATCTGTGTGAGTTCTTCTTCAAACTTCATTTCTTAGAAACTTAGTGATAGTGAATAGAAGAATATTCAGGGGAACTCAAGAGGTACAAATTGCTCAGTTGGGTTTTCTGGACACTATTCTCAATACCTAAACAGGAACTGAATCTCATTCAGATTTGCCACCATATCCACTTACAAAGTTTGCTTTCTCTGATAGGGACAAGAAAAATGGTGATTCACTAGTTCACTGCAAAAGGATCTTTTCTGTAAAAACTGATCTATCGTTTTCCTCCTTGAATTTACACCATAGAAAAACAGTCGTAGGCGAAAGCTGTGTAGTGCTTCTGCTACCTGCCTGTAGAAGTGAGGCATGAGTAGGAAACTGCCGCGATATATACAAAGTACACAACTGCAATCAAAATTCAGTGGAAAATGGATGGAAGCCTAAGTCTACATAAAAACAAACCCCACCTGTGTTATTTATATCCTACATCAAGCCATAGTCTGTCAGCAGAAGATTATGCGATAGGAGACGTAAAATGTGCAGCTTCCTATTTTGCAAAAATGCTGATTTTTATTTAATTTGTCCTAACTTGGCTTCAAAAAGTAGAAATGTAAAAAAAAAAAAAAAAAAAAGCAAGCAGCTAGTATCACAAAATATTTTTATTCAAGTACATTGAAATAGTTTAATCAGAACATTTAATGTTCGTAATATGAAGCGGGATAACATGTAGTGGACAAATTAAGAGACTACAGTGACTTTGGAATAACTTTTATTCTGAGTCATTACAGAACTTTTAAAAAGAGCTATTAATTGAACCTCACACATTTGTGCTACAGGTAAAAGCTCTGAAAATATTCCTTGACCCGTTCCAAGTGTATAACATTACATTTTCTTCCCTTCTAGTATGTTTTCAACGAAGTAGTCCACCAGTCTGGTTTAGGTTCCACATTTTTTACCTGAATCAAGAGTTGTCAAAGATGTTCAACAACTTCTGATGTCAACCAAAAGTGAGAATAATAAATATGTATTTGACATATATACAAACTTGTCTTTATCAATTGCAGGTTGCATAATTTATTATAGTATTATTTAAAATAAAAAACAAAACCAAAAAACAAACTTAATGACTTTAGAATCTTCTCTTTCACTAAAAAAATGACTAACAAGAAAGCATGTTTGTCTTTTCTAAGTGGTATATAGGGAAAGTACTTGTTAATGAGTGCTACTATACACCTGGTCCCAGAAAAATTCAAAGTATTTTTCTTATTAGTAGTACATTACTCCAAATGCTTTGGCCAATCCTAGTGTCTATTCTGCTTTTCTTATTTTAGACTGAATACAGTCCTTACTTATTGTCCAAGTCCTGCTCCCTACTGCCAAAACCCTGGTTTATATTTCCAGAGACAGCTGTATTTCAGTTGCAAAGAAAGTGATGTAATTTGTAAAATGCTTTATATTCCATTAGGGTAAATAGCAATATATAAGTTGAACACTCCTCGGGTGGTACACATGAGGAGGTTGCTTCAGAGAAATTATGGAGACAGGTGGTATAAATCTGCAAGCATCTGCCTCAGTATAATCTCTTGGGCTGAGGATTGATTCTGTTTCACTGAGAAAGGGGAAGATAACAACCTTGATAGAGAACCTGGCAAAAAGACTGTGACTCTGCCTAAATTAGAATTCTATTTTTGTAATTGCCCCACTCCCCTCTATCATTAATTAGACCATTAAAAAAGTTGTCTCACATTTAGACACACACAGCTGTGGTTCAAAACATTTATAAAGACAGAAACGGTGCAAGCTCTTAAATCCCACTTTTCACTTTCTTATGTGTCTCCATATTCATATAGACCTATGTAAAGTCTTTTTTTCATAGCCACTAATTAAAAAATATCACTACTTGCTCAGGAAGTTCTTGATCACAGGTTGCTTGATGTTGGAGAATATTCTGAGAAACAGCAATAAATGAATACACATACACACATTCTGACCCTGCTATTCCTGTCAGAGACATCATTGCAATCCGGCAATTGCAATGTTCCTTGAATTTGGATGATCATTTTTTGACATGGGCATTCAAAGTTAGAGCAAAATATGTTTCCTGAAGTACCTCTGCAATATCAGAGGTCAGTAGCATGTCTCATTATTCTTTACTTCATTAAACACTTCACCCCTGTCAATTAAAATATGAATTGCCACAGGTGGCATCTGCTGTGGCAGCTTTAAGCAGTGCTTCCCAAATCATTTGATCATTAACTAACTTCAAAAATTTATCAAAATCCATTCTGTAGAATTCAATTAAAAGTTGAATTAATTTGAGTTTGCAGTCATCTTGGAGATTATTTACCATGCTTTCAGTTCAGATTTCTAGGGAATGTTTGCAATTTAACATTTCGTTTGTAAACAGCAACTTGCCAAGGATCAAGTATCAACATGACAAGAACATAAAAAGGAATCAGTACTCATGTAAGACTCTGAATGACAAAATCCTAGAAGTGATAGATCATACTGAATTCAGAATGTTGAGTTCCCAGTGAATCTTCACATCAATGAGGTTAAAATCAACAGTCTATAATTTCTTAGGAATGTCACCTCACCTTTTATTACTCCACTTAGCAAACGACAACTCATTAAGATGACTATCTCTGAGTCTTGTCTTACCTTAGAAGGTATTTTTTATGTCTTGAGGTATCATTAAAAGGAATGCTTTTATGGTTTGATTTATTCATGTAAAATTAATGAAGCTAAAAAGTCACATTGAAAAATTATGTTTAAAGAAAAATTGTGATGTTAGCATATAAGAAATACATTTTTTAAAGGTATAGAAAGGGTTAGAATTTATTAAACTGCAGCACCAGCATTCAAGCATAGAAGCAAATACAAATGGAAATTAATATTGGACAGCCAGAGATGAGTACGAATTAAGATTAGGATATTTCCAGATTTCTGGTAGGAGTTTGTTATTAAAGAAATTATTTTTTTCCATTCAAGTTGGTGACATGATATTGTTGATCTTTGAAATAGTTTTACTTTAATAATTAAGATGACATTTTGTTTTAATTTGTAATTTCTAATTATTTCAGAATAGCACACAAAAAGGAAAAAATAAAGCAACTACAACAGGTTTTTTTAGGAAATAATTAATTGCTGACTGGTAGACAGCAACAGGCAGATTGCTAGCAAATTATTTTAATTATCAATAATTATAACTATTTTGGAGACTTACATCACCAGAGGGTTGCCTGGGATTTTTGTAATAGGAGAAATTTAGGATTTTCTATCTTCTGGCAAGATTTTCCCAACGTGGAAAAAAAAAAAAAAAAAAAAAAGGTCATGAAAATTACGTATAATAAGGATCATCTCAATTTCTCTCTATGCTATTTTTCATATATTGTACATGTCAACCAGTTGTTGGACTTCTTGCAAGTTCTGGCAGCTACAATGACCATCTTAATGCTTTATTTATTTCTATTACCAATGCCTCTATAAGAAACAAAACCTCTAGAAGAAACAAAACAACCTAGACAGCTCATTCAGATTTGTAAAGATTTTTCTTATATTATTGTAAGTTTTAGAAGTGCTCATGACAGCTGGCATGCTTTTTAGAGCTTCCATGGAGATCCAGTCTCTGACTATAGTGCTCTAGAGAAGAGTTCAGCAACTATTATTGATGCCAGTAATTCAATCAAGGGTATGATATGCTGTATGAAATGTTGCGAGAATTTTGTTTTACAATACTGATCTTAAAGACAACTATATAAAGAGGGGATATAAGCAATAATTTAACTTACATTCAAAAATGCTCTAGATTCCAAAGTGTGGTATCCTACCAGTGTGGTTCTCCTAAGGGAAGGCAGAAAGAGGCGTTAGGAAGAGGCAGCCAAGTCATTTTCCAATGTAGCATCATGATGTTTCCTTGGTTATCACATAGAACTTGCATCTGGTTTCCACATTTTTCTTACAAAATTTTCTAGTAAGTAAATTTAATCCTGCTGTTCCTACTTCTGTGTGCCGTGTTGTTATTTCAAGGGGGTCACCATCACATAGGAAACAGTTAACAGGTTTATAAGATCACACAGACTAGCTTGTCAGGTGAGGCTGCAATCAAGTGAAGTGCAGATATCCATGCTGCAGACACTTCGAGCTAGGAAACAGACTGAGAACCATAGTTCCTTCCCTCTGACACAGACTACACCATTTGTCAATATAAGAGTGAGGTGCATAATTTGACAAATTGCCATCTTTCTCTCTGATTGCAGAGTCCCCAAAGGAGACCACACTTTCTCTAGTATATTTATCTCTTGAAATTATTTTAGTCATTAATTTCAGCGACTCTGCAAATCACCCACAAAAATCTGAGTCTGAAAAGAAACACAGCGTGTACAGTACACAAAGTTCCTTTTTCTTGCTTATGTCAGTATAAATTCTAATTCACATTAATATCTACAGTCATAAATTTGCATTTTACTTATGGCTATTCTCTGGTACTGAAGTATTTGCAAAGTGGTGGAATAATACTCTCTCATGTCAAAGTGTCTCATATCATCTGTCTTGGCCGTCCTCCTTCTAGATGCTTGACGTTGCAATAACAAGGTTTTTTCATTCATATCTATTTCTGGTGAGCATAAGGTTTTATTTTGCAGTTGGTTTCAAGAAGAAAAAAAAAAGAGGGGGAAGGAATGGGAAAATGGAGAGTAACCATTAATTGCTGATCACCGTTAACCTGCAAAAAAAGCTGTTTCATTCAAGATGTAATTGTGAGTAGTGATAAAGTATAAAATGTAATAGAGTCCTTTGAGATGTAACATGGGAGATTTATTTAAAGTAACTTAGCAGGGAAGTCTGACAAATATATATTACTTTATGATTGATTGTGCCTTTGTTTTTCATTTGTCCTTCTCTACTACTTCTTATCCTCTGTTGAGATCTTTTTCTAACATTTTGGCACACATTAAGACCAGGAAGGTTCATAAACATGTAAAATTAAACTCAGCCATGCTTTTGCTATCTTCTTTAGAAAAGCAAATCCAGAGAAAGCCTTCAGCTGAAGTGATAGTAGTCTGGTAAAGAGTCATCTCTTGGGAAAACAAGATCAACAAATAATGTCCTTAATCATCAATGAGCTAGCCCATCAGAGGTGGCCAGAAAAGCACAGATGGAGATGAAACATCTGAAAACATAGCCATTATCTTTAAGAGATGGCTGAATTAAAAGCACATCGGATTGTTAACCCAATGAGAAATCCTAAGCAAGTACAATCAAGTCTTTTGCATTAATCCTTCGTGTTGTAATTTAAACCTGTATCTTCCTCTTCAAACATATTTTACTCTTGTAATTTCCTTTGAACTATAGACCAAAGATGCTTCCGTATTTACACTCCCATTAATCTTGGTATAGAAAACCCATGTACATTTTTTGTTCTTTAGCCACCGATCTATTGAGCACTGCCCCTGGGACAGAATACAGATTCTGCTATAAAGTATCATGAAAGACTGGCAGATCTGGTGTCATTGACTTGTACTGACCACCCTTGACCAGCCAAAGTAACTTCTGTTTAAAGTGTCAAGGGAATGGAAACAGGCAAAGTATGGAGCTACTGAAATCTGCATTCACATGCATTACTGAAATGTAATCATATCTATTGAATTGTTTGTCAAATAAGTCTGGGTCTTTCTAAAGTATTCATCTGTGCTCAAGAAGGGACACTGCCTAAGTGCTAAGTGTTTATAGCAATAGTAGGCTTTTCCAAAAGGCCTCTTTGTAAGATCTACTTTTCTGTAAATGCTTAGTAACATTCTCTCCCCTAGTATTTTTGTTACACATTGAAGGAAATCCACTATAGAATCATAGAATCACAGAATGTTTTGGGCTGGAAGGGACCCCCAGAGCCCATCTAGTCCAACCCCCCCGCAGTGAGCAGGGACACCATTACCCAGATCAGGTTGCTTAGAGCCCTGTCCAACCTGGTCTTGAATGTTTCCAGGGATGGGGCCTCCACCACCTCTCTGGGCAACCCGTTCCAGTGTTTCACCACCCTCATCGTAAAGAATTTCTTCCTTATATCCAACCTAAACCTACCCTGTTTCAGTTTAAAACCATTACCCCTTGTCCTATCACCGTTGTCCCTACTGAAAAGATTTTCTCCATCTTTCCTATACGCCCCCTTTAAGTACTGAATTGCTGACCTTTCCCTTCCTTTGGTCTCTGGTGATGGAAGTCTACAGGCCACCAAGGTTCATGGGGAGACCAAGGGCCTACAGAGACAAGGAGGCAGAAAGCCTGGTGGATGCATTAATTTCCGGATGTGAACACATTACATGATACCAGGACTGGGTGGGACATACCAGCTGGGACTGTTCAGCAGCCACAGTGAGTCTTCTCACTCTTCTCATCAGACCATTAAAGCCCTCAAAAGATTTGACAGCATGAAGAAAGTCTGGCTGTTTTCGTACCACCATGAGCATGCCTCCAGACCTTCATTTCAACTGCCATTCATAGATGAGCTCAAACACTGCAGCAGCAGTAGAGCTTATGCATGCATTCTCCATCTCTTATAAAACAGCTCCCTCATTGCCAGATGTGAGGGAGACTGAAGGCATACCCCAGACTATTATTTAAGAAAAGTATGTCTTTCCACAAGCTATAATGTAGCGTCCTGTCCTGCACCATGCCTCATAAGGCAAACCATGAAAAGTAAGAACACAATGGAGTTACACTGGATGTTTTTCTTTGATATTTTGGTGGGAAAAGGGCATTTTAAAAGAAAAGTGATAAATAATCTCTTTTTTTTTCTTTGTTCTTTTTTTTTTTCTTTTTTTTTTTAATAGGGAAAGCTTCCCAATGTAACATAACTATAATTTTCTTAGTATTTCATATATATTTTTTGATGGAACAGAACACAGTTTCACTTCAAGTCTCCACCTTTTTGCAAAAGGAAGGATTCCTTTTGATTTTTCTTCAAAAAAACTTTATAAAAAAGTCTAAATAATAGAAGGGCAGTGCAGAAATACCCTCATTTCTAAGCTTCCTGGTGAATTTGCCTTTTTCAGGGACAAAAAAGATGTAATAGGACTTAGAAAAAAAAATCAACTGTCAGCTTCAATCATCAGTAAGGTTAGTAGGAATTGCTCTTGAGCAACAAAATTCAGTTATACCACACCCCAGCATTTTGATAGTAAAATAATTTGGTTTTCTCTTCAGTTATTTGAAACCAGTCTTTCAGTAGACATACAACTGATAACACAGTTTACTTTAGACAACACTAGTGGGTAGAAAGAATATTTTGATTCCAGTTCTCATACATTTAAGTGCCTGCAAGGCAGATAGAAACATCTTCATTATTTCCAACAAAAATGTATCATACAAGGTGATTTAGGCTTCTCTCATTTCTGTTTCAGGATATGCTTAGGCCAGCTTTGAACAAGTTCTAACCGTTAAAGTACAGCATTTTCAGAACACTTGAAAACAATCATAATATTTCTTATTAAAGACCATGTGAGCTTTTTATCTCACATCAGTTGATGTAAAGCCTAGGACTATAAAAATAAGAATATTACACCAGCCATTGTTTTGCAAATTTTTGTTTTGTTTTTACATTGCTCCAGGTTTCTTCAATACACCTTTTTAATGACTAAATATTTAATAAGTGCAACATATTTCATGAACAGCAGTAAAGGGATATTAAGCAGCTTTATTTTCAATGAGCTATTCCTCCCAAATGATAAGTATAATTTCACAACCTTCTGAAACCAGAGAAACTCATTTGAAATCAGTGGAACCATGCTGCCAGAGAGAAAACTGCTATTTTTTTTTTTCTTGGGATACATGCGTGCACTTGGAGATTTTGGGAGAAGGGAATAATGAAATTACTCTCTACTACTGCCTAAAACAAGTTATTCACAGAATCTCAACTTACTGAAACATCCTACTGCAAACAAGGGGCTTTAGGTCTAAATGGGGCATGCCAGTTGGCATCTACTACATTCTCAGAAGTATTTTTTGTCTAACACACATATAAATATGAAATTATCTGATATCAGAAACTCAGTAAATAAAAATACATGCAATCCTAAACCAATGAAAATTCTTACCAAGATTCATGAAGCAAATAATCAGTTGAAGACCAACTGAGACACCAAAATACCAACTGAAAACACAAACTATTCTTAATCCAAATAGCAGTGCAACCTGTTGTACTGGGCAACCAACCTGATTTCTTATCCCAGTGCTGCCCTTTATGTACTGTTTTCTTCCAGTGAAATTGTTTCATTTCTCTGGCTCACGTTCTCATAACTATTACCCATTTATCTGTCTATATTAGATCTACAGATCGACTGCTTTGTAAATGAGAGTTATAAAAGTTCATCTGAGATGAAAATTTGAATGCACAAAAGTTCAGCTATCTAAAATTGTGGGGTTTTTTTGAGGTCTCAGAGCAAGTCTCATGGATCACCTCTATGGATTTTAAAAACATGGTTTTGGTTGTCAGATTGAAGTGTCACGTTGGAGTCTCTTAATGTCAAGATAAACAGACCAAGGGGAAAAATGATAAAAATGTTTTTGGTAGTTTTCCCTTGAAACTCAACATTCTAACATGTCTGAAACTTTTTAAAAGACAGTTCAGATGTTATCTTAAAATGTAGAATTGCAGGCTGATCAGTCAGTCCTGATCTTGTAAGGACACATTACATACTTAGGTCTCCATGTTTTGGAACTTTTCACTGAAATCAGTAGGACTATCCACAGGGCCAAAGTTGAATTTATAGGCAAGCCTTTGTAAATTTAGGTGTCTAAATAAAAGGAATATAGTGTCTTTGTGACTTTAGTAATCTCTTATCCTTTTTCTAGTTTTGTTCTCTTCAATATTTCCTAAATAGTCCATTTCAGACTAGATTAGGTAGATTAGAGTCCTACAGGACATTGCTCAAGTAGGGTTGGCAGATTTCTCAATTAATCAAAACGAAATAGTCATTGAAACTGTTTTTACAAGACTGTGTATTTATTACTGAAGTCTTATATCTTCAATGCAATTCCACCAGCCACCTGACAGGAACAAAATGCAAGTAAAATAAATCACAAAGGAGAGAGATTCAATGCTTCTATATTCCTGTTGTAGTTCTATTCCTTATGCTCTGTAGAGAGATGAACTACAACTTGGTCAACAACACGTATCAGTGTAGCTGCTGGATAATGTTCTGGAATAGCTTTATAGCCAGATTCTGCCCCAGACATACGCATACAGAAGTTTCCCACTGAGGTGCACCACATACAAAAAGAGAATTCAATTTTCTTGTGCTCATGTCATACTAATATCCATGTTACAAACTACAAATCTATATCCACAAGCTAAATCAGCTGGTCATAAATTTTAAAAGCATTATATTTTTAATTACAGAAAGACTTTGCATCAGATCCCATTCACAGAATTTACTCTATTACTTTGAGCTGGGCTAGATGAGGAGATTAAAAACTGTGGTAACTGAAATACTTTAAATGTCTGTCTCTTAAGTTGTCAACATGGCTTTAAAAGATGCAACTTGGTAGGTAACTGCTAAAAATAGTCTTTTGGGTTGTATCCACAAAACCTATTCCTCTTGCGATTAAGAAACCCCGACCTGGGCACAGACCTGTTCAATGAACTTATTTAATAAGTTCCAAAGCTTTTCTCATCTTTGAAGAAAAATATAACTTTTCCTTGAGCACCAGTCAGATATTTGCTGTCTCCCAGGGAGCAGCAAGGGCAGGCTGCTGCTGGGGGAAGATGACTGCAGCTGATGCAGTGCCCTACCAATGGAGCACAGACCCCAGTACCTGAGACAGATGGGCAGAGACAGGCACTGGCCACAAGTGCCCTTGACAGCCCCAGGCACTGCAAAAGGATGAACTATGGCCGAGGTCCAGCCACGAACAAAAGGACACTAGGCCAGAGATGAGGCTGGAGACAAGACTACTATAGATGTCTAAAGGGTCTATCCAGGAGAGAAACTAATTAAGGCAGGGATCTGAGGTCTATCCAGAGGCAAGGCCAGAAACCAGCATTCCTATAACATAACTTAGGGAAGGAACAGGTCTCAGGCCTGGGCTTAAATGGAGCCCTGGGGCGGTAGGTGTGGATGGAAGTATCAGGTGAAGCTGGTCAGGGTTGTTAAGGCCAACCAGTGTCCTGACAGTATCGTTCTTTTCTGGATTCAACTGCAGAAGAATATATGGACTCAAATAAAGTTGTTATATTAAAAGAACATATCTGTTTAAACTCATCCTCACTGTTCCAGTATCATCTAGAAAGGTGATTATACCACAAACTATGGTGGTCATGAAAGCTCGCCGGTGATGTTTGCTCCAACCTGTTTATATTCATTTTACATGCTTGCATCTATTAGGAGGGTGAAATTTTATTTCTAGGAAAATTTCCAGTAAGCATATTCCACATAGTAAAGTAAGCATACTACACAAAAAGCAGAAAAAAAAATGTGATAAGGTGAAATAGAGCAAGAAACTCTTGCTGTTTAAGCTGCTAAGTAGAGCTATAAAAAGCCCCTGAATTTAACTGCTTTCTTTTCAGAAAGGTGTCAGTTGGTCCATAACCAATTAGAGGCGTTAGTAAGAATGTTTCTTAAATAAATTATTAACATTTAACTGATTAATACTCCTTCTTCATTTGATCTGCAGGCATACCTGTGGCACATACAGAAGTGACAGAAAATGCACTCAGTTCTTCACTAGCGTAAGGACTTACATTATTCATTAAAGGCCCAGGTCACTTCTTTCAATAAAGTTAATAGAAAACTTACATGACTGATGGAAAATATTAATCTTCCAAAATTGTAGGCAGAGAGCACGGCTCAAAGATATTCCTCTTTCCAGGTGTTATTCAAGCTCAAAATCTGAAATAACGCTGATGCTCTTTTTGTGCATACCCAAAGAAAGATGTGTAAGAACACTCCCTTCTATCTGTGAGTTATATCCCTTTCAATATGTTCCAGCGATGTTATTAGTTTGGCAACACCTCTAGCTATTATACCAAGAATTATATTCCTAATCAATAGAAGGTAGTTATTGATAGAGCTTCTTACTGGGGAGAGAGCAGAAAGACTCACAAAAACTACATTGTGATTAGAGCTGATTAATGAGATAATAGTGGGAAAAAAAAATTAAAACAGCTTAGGTTGGGTTTTTCTGTTGAGCTAGCTTCCTAAAATCCACAGAAATGGAGTAAAAGTTTGGTCTGTAAGTAGCTTATGCTCATTTCAAAATTGTATTGTTGCTGGTCTAAGTAGAAATACAGCAACAATCTTAGTTACCTTCCAAAAATGTAGAAGCCCTGTGGCATTAACATGGAAATAGCCAAGAAGAACTACAGGAATATAGCAAATCAAAATTAATCTTTATGCTACTCTAAGCTCAAAAGAGTTCTTTCCAATAGCTGTATTGATTTTTCCATTTTTCCTTAAGGGTGTTGTCAAACTTTTGGAGCTATCACTGTAGTATTTCAAAACCAACCAGCCCAGATTTTATGTGGAAAAGTTTTTCACTGTGTTATGCTCAGACCTTATTTGCTTGACAAAGCTTCTGGTAAAATGTCTTTACCTCTTTTAGATATATGGAAATCCTTGTCAACTTTTTGGTTCATCTGTTTAATATGAAGAATAATTTTGCCCATGACGTTCAAATTTCCTTGGAAGCATGTTGGGGGGGGGGGAGGGGAGAGGAAGTACACCCAAAAAAAAACCCAAACCCAAACAACAACAACAACAAAAAACCACAACCCCCCACAAATAACACCTCTTTTTTGATTTGTTTTTTTAAATATATTTGTTGGTTGTTGATTTACTTCAGAGAGGCTGCAAACCAGAATAACTCTTATTGCTAGCCTAGCCTTTTTTCCTACCTAACCTGCTTACATGCCAGCAACCCAACTAGCTGTCACTTTGGTTTAACAACAGACACCTGAAGAAAGTGTATTTTAACTAAGCTGTGCTTGCCTCCTTCTTCCAGCTGCTCTTGAGTCCCACAGCACATTCTTTCACTCAAGTCTTCTGCCTCACAAGTCAGACTTTAATTGGCAAGTTGGAGATTCAGACACAGAACAGAATAAATTATCTGCCAAGGCAATATCTGGTGGCTTTTTTTGTTTCATACTGCAGGGTAGAGTCATACTAATGTATTTAGCATAGTCTTAACAATAAAAAATCCTTAAAGAAATCAAAATAAATCATTTGTGGAAGAAGAAATGGATGACAAAGCAAAGTGTGCTTTGTCAATTAATAATTAACTTGTGTAGCTATAGTAAGAGACTTTATCGGTAAGCACTATCATAGCAGAGAAGACACTGAGGCTTTATTAAGAGGAACCAGCAAAGTCTCCCAGTCGTTGTGGGGTGGAGGAGATACATGTTTTGAAGAAAGTGTCAAAATGCCACAAATTCCTCCCAAAAACTAACAGAGCACCAATACAAATGTTCTATTCCAGGTCTGATAAGACATTATGGCCTGACCTGGTGGTCTTTGTGATCTGGACATGGAAGGAGGCCCTCATGCCGTAGTTCACAGAGTAGACCCGTCGGCATTACTGCCTCTCTTTGTAGCAGCTGCAGCTCTTTCCACTGGTAGCAAAGCTCCAGCAGAGACCAGGGAAGGAATAGCTGTGCTGGCCTCCTGGCAGCCCATCAGCTGTAGTGAATGGGCTCTCTGGGAGGTAAGGTTGCTTTAAGATGTTCTCATTGTCAGTGGGACTGCTCTTCAGAGATGTGCTAATTAAGCATTGGAAACATGGATGGAGATTAGCCTCTAACCCCTACGTGATTGCTTTACTCCTGGGTTGTCTGAAGGAGGCTAAGAAGGGGACATAGAGGACTGCTCTCCTTTTCATCTACCAAGGAAAATAGGGGCTTGGGTCCTTACTAAATGCAGAGAGCCAGTGCTCTCTACACCCACCACTTTCTAAAAATCTTGTCATATAAAGCAGGGGCTTCATAAAAAAGGATGCAGAACCAGAATGGCCAGCTGAAGAAATTCTTGGAGGAAGACTGAGAAGCGAGAACCTCTGAGTATGTGCCTTGCAATGCCTAAAACAGTGGTGCGGAGCAACTACAGACAGTAACACGTGGAATCGTAGAATCATAGAATCATAGAATTATAGGGGTTGGAAGGGACCTCGAGTCCGTCCAACCCCGCTGCCCAAGCAGGCTCCCTAGGACATATCACTCAGATAGGCGTCCAGGCGGGTCTTGAATATCTCCAGTGAAGGAGACTCCACCACCTCCCTGGGCAGCCTATTCCAGTGCTCTGTCACCCTCACTGTGTAGAAGTTTTTCCGCATGTTGGTGCGGAACTTCCTGTGTTCCAGCTTGCAGCCATTGCCCCTTGTCCTATCCCCACGGACCACTGAGAAGGGGCTGGCTGATTCCCCCTGCATCCCCTGCTTCAGGTAATTATAAACTCCAAGTAGGTCCCCCCTTAGTCTTCTCTTCTGAAGGCTGAACAGTCCCAACTTACTCAGCCTTTCCTCATAGGGGAGATGCTCCAGGCCCTTAATCATCTTTGTAGCCCTTCTTTGGACTCTCTCCAGGAGATCCCTGTCCTTTTTATACCAAGAGAGACTGCTGCTCACAGTGGAGACATGCTGACTTCCTAGCACCTTTTCAGTCCCAGTTATTGGTGAAGTCCACAACCCAGTGTCATAGGGGCTTGGGGAATGGTGAAACAGAAAAGACAGACTTTACTATCACAGTGCAACCATAATGGTCTTCCTCTGGGTTTTTGAGCAGGGAATGAGCAGCGTATGGTCTATAAGCAAAGGAGGCACAACAGAGATTTATTAGACCATATTGCTCCTCCAACTATGTCCAGCTGTTCAGCTAATTCTGACACTGACAGAAGATTACACGTACTGTGTTGTCTCCTCAGGAATTTTTAGTAATTACCTGAAACAGCAGGGATTAGTTAAGCTAATTCATGGAAAAGTGCAACCAGTCAAAATATCAGTCCAAGTGAAACATCATTAATGACTGAAGCCCCCACATTGGGCTATTGAGTCTTAAATTGGGCCTTGAAAATCCTAGTTAGAGATTCTTAGGATTCAAATAAAGGCTTAGACTGGAGAATTGAAAGGAGACAGTAAGCTAATCAAATTTATGAATTATTTAAAGGCTGGGAAATTAAACATTAAGTATATTTCAGGAAAGGAATAATAATAAGAGCTTGATAAATTGAAAAAAATAGACTGGCATCAATTATGTATTTCAATAAAGATATATACAGGCACTTAATTAGAGACAAATAATTAAATGTGAGGGAACAGTAGAAAACAGAGGATAACTATCTCAACTCCAATATCTTGGATAACAGATTATACTTCAAAACAGGTAACAAGAAAGCAAATGAAGACTTGAATGGCATTATTAGGAGCATTGTGTGTAAAATGAGCAATTAGTATACTTCCCTTTATTTTACACTGTTAAGGGCACAGATTCAACATTTTTCTCACACTTTAAAAAGAGAACAAACGAAGTAGACAGTTCACAACCTTGAATAACAGAGAGTGATTAAAAGTTAGGAAACTGAAGCTGATGATGAAAGAGCATGCTTAGGCTCAAGAAAAGATAACTCATGGAAGAGAAAATTGTCAGGAAATAACAATAAGGATGTTATAAAAAGATAAGCATCAATTATTTTTACTTCTCAGTGAGGACAAGAACAAAATAGTGCTTAACAAACTGCAACACAAATATTCCATTTAAACGTTAAGAAAAACAATTGTCAAATGTCAAAAAAGTTAGCATAGTGCTAGGTGTTACGGTAAAAAAAAAGGTCATATATGTATCCAGAGTCTTAGACTTAGAAAGAAATCTAAATATCAAACAAATACTATGTGAGCATTCTGACATGAGATTGTTATTAACATGTCCTTTAATACAGGATTCTAAATGGAAGAGGAAGGTATGCCTTGCTGCTAAAATGGAGAGTAATTCATCATTTAATAAGCTAACTTTTAAAGTAAAAAGAACAGAGATACATACTCTGTCAGTAAATATTTATGATTCATTCAGAAACTATTTTAGAATCAGTCTGGATGAATGTTAAATAGATTTTGATTTGATCAACCATACATAACTTTTGTACAGTCTGTTCTAGTTATCTTGGAGAGTTGGTAAGACATATCTTCTGAAGTTCATGAACTTGGTATAAAAAGTCTAACAATTTCCTAACATGCAAGACAAGTCTGAATTCAAAAGTAACTTGCAAATATTTTTAATTGTTCTGAAAAAAGAAATATGACAAACTGTGTTTATTTTAAGGGTGACCACATGATCATTAGTAACTGCATGTATAATTTCTGTAGGAAATGTATTTATTATTTTGACATAAACTATGACAGCCTTTGCTCCCAATACACCCTTTTATGGAACAGTTTGAACACAAGCAGTCCACAGATCCCTGACCATAATTAACAAATAAACCTACATGATTTCCTGAGATGTTAATTCTGATACTTTTGAACATCACTTGTATCTAGTATCTCAGTTTAAAGGAATTTTTTAAGCATCCACAAACAATTTTATTTCCATTTTCAATTCTATCTTTAGTGTAGAGGTATTCCATCTTAATTCAGAAACTATATTAAACTCATTTTTGTCAATTACATGCCTATATGTGAAGCTACTTCTACATCTTCCAGATGCTTATTAGCACTGCAGTGCTGCAACTTTGAAGGCTGACCTTTCTGTAGTTTCACTAATAGCACCATGACCATATTATGGCAGCAGGAGTAACTGGATAGTTCTCGCTTGCTTGTTTCATCTGATCCAGGATTGCTGCAATGTACAGTACCCTCTTGTGCACATCCATACTGACAAAAGTAATCTGTTGAGACCACCATGATTTTGCAGTGATTTCAATTAAGAGCTTTTCTTTAGAAATTTTTTTTTGGTAAATATTTAAATAATACATATTTTAGGTTGGTAACAGGTTTTACAGAACAGTATTAATTGTTTTGGATTAAAACAAATAACAATGCTCATATTTTTTGACATTTAGATAACTCTGTCTTCATAGCACCTTGGGTTTTTTTCCCCAAAAAATGTGTAACTGGAGTGGTTTAAACACCAATTCTATTTAGTGTTTGAAATCGAGGATACAATTCCTGAGTGCGTTTGTACAGTAAAAAATTCATGAAGCAGGAGGTGGACCAGAGGGTCTATGAAAGTAGGTGAACCAGACAGAGTCTGTGAAAGTTTTGATCTGACATCACTTTGTAGTATGTGTATCCCTACAGTAAGGGACTGTTGTCTAAATTGAAATGGACTAGTAATTTCAAACTAAGCAGTACTCAGCTGTGACTTCTAATTTTAAATTAAAGCTCTAACAAATTCTCAGAATTCCAGATTAATACCAATCTGAAATGGAGTTTAGAAGTCCTAAACACAACCAGTTCAAATATCCAAAAATATATTGGGGGGAATCATATCCATATAATCACTCTCAGTAAAAATCATTGCAAGCTGAGATTCCTAATCGAAGAGCCATCTTTCACCCACAATTGTCTAGAAATAGTTTTTACTGTAAAACTAAAAAAGAAGAATCTCACAAATAATTTTAACAGTAATTTATGATTAAGCAGGTACACTATGTAGCTCATGTGACACAACTACACACAAAGCTATAAAATCCCAAAAGCTTGTTAACCAGTTTATGCATAGGTTTTTCAGTAAGAAATGAAGAATTCTACGTAGTAAAGTTGCATACTTTCAGTACCTACTGAGTTGTCCATATATTGTACCAAGCTTAGAAATTTATCAGGCACAAAAGCAGAATGGAAAATAAGGACATATGTCACAGCTCTTGGCTATCTGATATTGTACTTTATCCTACTGTGCTGGTGCCTAGGGCCCCCATCTTCCAAAGACTGTAGAGTCCCAGTCTGAAACCAGCCACCCTGACAAACTGGACATTGTGCTCAGGTGGGGTCCTCATTTGGTAAGACGTCTGGACACTGTCCCTGCAAGGGTAGCCCCTTGTTCAGGGGCCACCCTGATACGCAGGACACTGTCCTTATCCGATAAAGGAACAGTCACAGGCAAGCAGGGCCCTGCGGAGGCAAAGTACCTTCTTGCAAAAGCCCTGTGTAAGGCCACTGAATGGAGTCACTGCTCGATCAGCCCTGTAGGGGGGGGTCAAATGACCACCTGGGACCCCCATTACCCACCGACTCATTTCCAGAACACTCTAAAACTCAACACTGCATCTGCACAAGATAGGCTAGGCGCCCCCGAGAAGGGTGGGGCCAGGTAGCATAAAAAGACGCAGATCAGGGGCATCTGGTGCACGGCCACCATCCAAGGACCACAACTTTATGCCGACCTACACTGGACCCCTGGGTGGTGAGATCTTCTCAATCTTCTTTTCCTGCTCTTTTCTTTATGTCTTGCTTTCTTTCTCTCCCTCCCTCTCAATTTCTAACCCACAATTTCTATTCTCAGCACATAAGACTACCAGCATTTCCCATTTTGCTAAATTCTACTGGTTGTGACCCATTGCTTTGAAAGTACCAGTTTGATAAATTCTGCTAATTGCAATCTGTTGCTCTGGGAATATAACGTGGTGTGGTTTTTGGCAAGCTTTATAATCCTACTGAGTTTTAAGTAAATTACTGGTTGTGACCCATTGCTTTGAAAGTACCAGTTTGATAAATTCTGCTAATTGCAATCTGTTGCTCTGGGAATATAACGTGGTGTGGTTTTTGGCAAGCTTTATAATCCTACTGAGTTTTAAGTAAATTTGTGCTTTGCTTGGGCCTCCTGGGTAATTGTTGTTACTCCTGAGTACCACACAGAGGATTATAGAAGCTAATCCCGCTGGTGGGGATGTGAAAAGAGATTAGCTAAAAAAATTTTAACCCAGCCCCTGGGACAGGTAAATAAGGTTAACTCTACACATACCCACCTGGTGGGATGTGACATGGGGCTACGTTTTGGATTTGTGCTGGAAACAGTGTTGATGACACAGGGATGCTTTCGTTACTGCTGAGCAGGACTTACGCAGAGCCAAGGTCTTTCCTGCTTCTCGCCCCACCCCGCAGCGAGTGGGCTGGGGGTGCACAAGGAGTTGGGAGGGGACACAGCTGGGACAGCTGATCCCCACTGACCAGAGGGATATTCTGTACTGTATGACGTCATGTAGCTTTATAATCCTACTGAGGTTTAAGTAAATTTGTGCTTTGCTTGGGCCTCCTGGGTAATTGTTGTTACTCCTGAGTACCACACAGAGGATTATAGAAGCTAATCCCGCTGGTGGGGATGTGAAAAGAGATTAGCTAAAAAAATTTTAACCCAGCCCCTGGGACAGGTAAATAAGGTTAACTCTACACATACCCACCTGGTGGGATGTGACATGGGGCTACGTTTTGGATTTGTGCTGGAAACAGTGTTGATGACACAGGGATGCTTTCGTTACTGCTGAGCAGGACTTACGCAGAGCCAAGGTCTTTCCTGCTTCTCGCCCCACCCCGCAGCGAGTGGGCTGGGGGTGCACAAGGAGTTGGGAGGGGACACAGCTGGGACAGCTGATCCCCACTGACCAGAGGGATATTCTGTACTGTATGACGTCATGTTCAGCATATACAGCTGGGGAAGAAGAAGAAAGGGGAGGACATTCAGAATGATGGTGTTTGTCTTCCCAAGTAACCGTTATGTGTGATGGAGCCCTGCTGTCCTGGGGATGGCTGAGCACCTGCCTGCCAATGGGGAGTAGGGAGTGAATTCCTTGTTTTGCTTTGCTTGTGCATGTGGCTTTTGCTTTACCTATTAAACTGTCTTTATCTCAACCCATGAGTTTTACTTTTTTTCCATTCTCCTTCCCATCCCACTGGGCAGGGGGAGGGGAGTGAGTGAATGGCAGTGTGGTACTTAGTTACTGGCTAGGGTTAAACCATGACACCTACTAAGTACATATTCTAAAATTAATGACATCCTAGCAATACATGAATTGTTCTCTCAGCACTTTTTGCTAATCGTAAATCTTTGCTCAGTGCAAGTGAAAACACTGCCAATTTTTTTTTGTGCAGATTCATAAAGAATGAGGATTAGCAAAGCATCAGTTAAGAAGGTTATACTGTACTTTGTGAGATGCTGTGAAATCAAAAAGGACCATCTGCCATGCTTTACATAGCTACAGAATGGGTTTGGCCACAATCACCCAGATGTCTGTTGAAAGTCCAATTATAATCCTAGATGTTATTTCATTTTGTCCCAAAAGTATGACTTCCACATAATGATATATCTCTTCACTGTTTGTTTCACAACTGTGAAAATGTTTCATTAAAATTCTGGTTTAAGCATTCATAATGACAATAATAATAACCATAAAATATATAGGGAAATATTCAAAAGTGATAGAATGCCACCTTAGACATTAAAGTTCAGTTTACCTATCATTATCAAAACTTTAGGAGAGGTAACTATTTTTAAACATAATATTGACACCATATATTCTACTATTGAGACTAAAGGGATTTTTGCATTTAATCAAAAATTTTTATTTTTATGAACATTTAATAAGATTTCACTAGTTTTGTTGTAAACAACTGCACGGTGAACAGCAGATAAAATTTATCCAGTCCTTCAAGTTCCATGTAGAAGTTCTATGCAACATACAGGTGCCAGCAAAAATGCACATTGTGAGGACCAAACAAGGTAAAATACTTAGAACAAATTAGGCTGTTGAAGAAATGACCTGCAGAAGGTTATTAAGTATATTCATTTACTTGCTGATAAAATCAAAGATTTAATCCATCTTGTGTAATTTTGAATTGTTCTGGTCATCAAATAGGCATATTTCTCTTTAGTATCTCACACCAGCATGTCATAATTTACTACAGAAAATAAAGAACTTCTGATGAACATATCTGTTATACCTGCCAAGCTAATTTAGGCAGTATTTCATACCACAGAACTTGCAGATTTAGCCAAGATTTGTTTAAATGTAACAGAGAATCTGTAAAGATGACAACTTGCCAAGAGCAAGATTTCTGCTTTGTCCAGAAGCTGACAAATTTCAGAAGCTCCACTTCTGTTGTCGCCATGCAATGACATTGTCTTAGGTCAGGGGGAAGGGAGACGAGTCTGGTTTTGGCATGAGCTTAAGCGTGGACATAAATGTACATGTAACAGTTCTAGTAAGAACAGTGGCAAAAACAGTACAATGAAAATGATGTGCATGTGTGCATGCTCTTCTGAGGAAGAACAACATATTTCATCAATCTGAGTCATTAAAACAAACACATTTTCCCATCAAAATTCTTCACCCAAATAGAAAGAAAACTTTTCTTAAGACATCTGGGAAAAAAACACTCAGAAGGTAAAAATGCAAGTTAAGGCATTATTAAACAGCAGAGTATGGGAATAACATAAACATGGGATATCGTATTTTTTATTTCTTCTTGTTGCCTGACCACCTCAGAAAGGAACGTGACAGCAGTGAAGTTGGAGAGTGAGAAATCAAGGACATCTGAATCATTTGGTGTATATTACTGAAGAAAAGGAAATATCCTGAGGTCAATGTGAAAACATGCACGTGAATCAACCCATTGACACAAAAGGGTCTGGAAATGGAGCTAAGACGTTGTCTCTGATCTAATAGACTAATAATTCAACCGAGTCTTCTGTGAATCATTTGGTGTATATTACTGAAGAAAAGGAAATATCCTTGGTGGAAATATAAAGCAAACACAAACTAAGAGGTCAATGTGAAAACATGCACGTGAATCAACTCGTTGACACAAAAGGGTCTGGAAATGGGGCTAAGACGTTGTCTCTGATCTAACAGTACTAATAATTCAACCAGGTCTTCTGTGATTAGACATTTACAGGGATTATGAACAAAATCAAAGTACCTGGTTCAATCTTTTCAGAGGAAGTATCATTCTCAAACAATCCTGGTGGACTTTACCCAAAATCTGACTTTTTTCAGATCAGCTAGCAGTTTGTCACAAAACAGGCTAGTGATGCAACCTACCCAACTCTAAGAACAGATGGCTTTTCTTAGGAAAATAGGATATAGCCAAATGTTTTATTATTCACTATAGTTTGGGGAAGGGGGGGGGGGGGTTGTTTTGTGTGTTTTTTTGGGAGGGGGGGGGGGGGTTTCTATTTGTACTTTCTCTTTCTGTAACATGAAAATTTGATGTGCATTAAGAGTGAATAATGTGGTCCTGAAATATTACATCTTTCCTTAAAGAATTTACTTTAAAAGACCACATTTCCCACAATGCAGCAACAAAGTAGGAAAAATACTAGCAACTTCTCCTCTAAAAGCATAATGAATCTTTTGCTTGTGGAGCTACCATAAATGACATCTTAGTAAATAATATTTTAAAAATCTGGAAAAAAGTAGATGCTGACTGACATTGCCCAAGCATTGTCTTTTCTGATTTTTGAATGTGCGCAAATTTTCCACAGTGTGATCTTATTTGGAAAATTTAAAACAATTTGTAAGGTAGCTTATTGAATCTGTAATCTATGTTTTATATATTATAGTCCATATATGAACTGTGTATACTGGTTCACCTATATGACCTGCCCATCTGTTTTGTTTTTTGGGTTTTTTTTTTTTTTTTGAATGTTGCAATGAATTCAGTCAGGCAAAAAAAAGGTTGAATTAACAGTGAAACTGCAGATACATGACAGCACATATATTATTCTGATAAAAAATAAAAAAGTAAGTTCACTGACAGGTCTTCTCAGCTAAATTTGTTTTCCTTGCTTGCCTCTGTTTAGTCCTATCACCACTAACTGACAGGCTGGGAATATGAAAAACAAACAAACAAAAACAAACAGATGAAGAATCTTTTTTTTTTTTCTATTTTATGACTGGTGATGGGTGCTTATTTTTGCTAGAATTAGGTGTTACCTTCATAAAATGCATTCCCTGGGTGAAATAAAGATGCTGTCAGCGACTACAACTTTTTCATTCTGTCAAACGAGTGAAAAACGAAGTAGACCTTTGATCGTGCTGGAATCCTATTCCATCCAAATACTAAATAAAACAGTGGCAGACACCTTACTGAGAGATTTTTGTATTTTTAAAGTAAAAATTAATAAATTCTGGAGTGTTGATTAACATTGTGCAGCAAACATCAAAGTCAGCCACATTCATCTTATGATCCATATTCTTTCCTCAGTGTGGAACTGACTTTTCAAAAATGCTGTGTTTTATTCAGGATTTCAGAGACCACACAAATTGGCAGCCACAACAGTGGCCATTTTGGTTCATGGCAGAAATCATTATTATGTCTGCTTGATACGCAATTGTTACAAGCACTCTTAAAGCTAGGAAAGCTGAAAAAAATATAAAGGTCATTGCTGGCAGCCTGGGACACTGTCCTGCCACTGCTGCTGTCCCCAGGCCACCTCCCCAACCATCTCTGTGCTCCAAGTGAAACCACCATCTCAGGCAGCCAGAGCCTGTAATGCAGTCACTGCCTTATCTCCTCCTGTCAACACACTTTGGGTTAGCAGAAATGCTACCAATAGTAGCCTTTGGGTTGACTTTTGTTAAAACTGAGACTGTTTTTGTAGATCTGAGCTACAGAAGTACTATGACACGTGTAAGTCTGCCAGCAGACCAGGGGTGTGGGCTAGAGCGAGGATGGGCAGCTTGAGGGACATAGTCCCTTAGCCTGACTCAGCTGCAACCGTGCATCTGACCACATCCTCTCCCAAGTCTGTGAGTCTTTCAGCCCTGTAAATCTTTTATAAGTAAAAGCCAACATAGATGGGGTGACTGAAGAACCAGGAACTTAAAAACACTGTTTAAATAGAACTAAGTACCTAAAATCTTAAATTACCGTTAAATATATATATGTACACTCTTGACATTTTCTGCTAATTTCTGTATTTCTTTCTCCTCCCCCGCCCTTTCTTCTCTCCCTCTTTTTTTTTGGTTTAACAGCAGAAAAGTGAAAAAAGCTTCATCATTCCTGAGATGGGGCTCCAGTTAGAAGCATTTTTCTACCTCTCAAAAAGCAGATAAAAGAAGTTTCCCTTCTAATGTAGTCCATCAAATCTAGGATCGGGCACAGATGGATAGGAGATGTAGATCTGGACCACCTAAGGCTAATGGGAGTATAAAACTAGAGTTTCCTTTGCCTGAGTAATAGGGCTCTAAAAACACACTCAGATATTTTTCAAGAGAAAGTTGAGAAAAGCAACCAAATCCACAGGGTCACCTACAGAACTGCAGCTGTTACAATCTGCCAATTCACATCTCACACACTCAGATCTGTGAAAGAGGTGGAATTTCAGATCTGTTTATTCTAGCATGTCTTAGAAATCTGTCTTTATGGTGTACCATTCTCATGGCCCCTGTTCGTAGATGTCTGCTCTTTCCACATGTGTGTATTACAGGAAATTGGATGCTGTAATCTTGTGAATTCTGCTGCAGATTACTGTGGCTGTATTAAAATAAACCCTACAGAAATTAGCTGACATCTATGTAATTACCAAAGTGTGCAAAATCTACAACACTTAGTACTTCAAAAAGAAAATGGAATGAAGATTTCTTCCCCTACCATAAAATTCCATTGGGAATTTTAAAATTCCATCTTGAGGTCATAATTCCGCAACCAGCTTCATAACTTTCTATGTCTACCTTATAGACTTCCTTTATTGCCTTTAAACTTGAAATATAATTCCACAAGACACTACATAAAGCTGGTCTTGAGTAATGAAATAATTTTTATTCTGTTTTCCAAAATCTTATTCTTCTTTGTCATCTTTCTTTTACAAGCTATGTGAATTTTGAATACCAGCATTATGAATTCAAGTTTCCCTTAAATGTGTAGCCCGATTAAGAATAAATACATTGTTGTTTTCTTCAGGATGTTCTGAATGAAGCCAAATGTGCTATCAGCTAAATCTGATGAGAGACACAGATGTTCTGAACTTTCAATGAATATCTCAGGTGGCTGCTGAACTGCAAACAAATTCATTTGATGCACCATAACCCCAGTGGAATAAAATCTTCCCTGATAAATATATTATTCAAAGTCAAAACATAACTTTCTAATCTCAGTTGAGGACACTATAAAATGTCTATGACAATGAGCTGAAAATTAATAAAATATCTGTTGCAGAGATTCACTTCTCTTTTCAGAATTTGGAGGTTGCTAGGTGATGAAAAATAAGTTGATTGAATCAATAGAAAATGCTTATGGGAAACTATGAAATGGATTGAAGGGTACAATTCTTTGAACATGAATTAGCATATTGTTATGAAAAAGAAGGCGTTTTATAGAATTATAGGACTGAAGATTTGATAAGAAATTACTAGCTGAAGACATGAGCATGAAAGTTATTCTGGAGGCACTTAATGGTTAGTAATGAAAAGCAATAAATAACAGTGAATTAGAGAAAAGGAGAATACTGGAGAAGATGTAAGAAACCAAACAGCTTGGCTGCTTTCTAGAGCTATAAAAACTGTAACAGAAACCTGTTTTGATGGGATTGAGGTAAAATGCTGTGCAGAATATGCATTTATACAGGTACAGTCAAAGGCAAAAGAACATGCCTACATTTATTTGTTTAAAAAGCTTAATCAACTTCCCTAGGTAATTAGAGGATCGTTACAATGCTTCACTTCTTGAGAAAAAGAACACAGTCTCAACAGCAGAGAGCAATATAAATCGCCAAACCATCACTAACAGAAGCAAAGCACTTTGTATATTTCCCAGGCACTATAACATGGAACTCCTAAAGGAACCACTATGCCTTGTTTATTTTTACATATATAAAAATCTAAATAGCTCAGTGCAATGATCAAGCTGTACTTCTATATTCAGAAGGAGTTAGCAGCATATTTATTGCCATCTTTCTGAAGTAATGCTGCCTTGGATATATTGATTTTGTTTTAAAGGTTACATTTCCTTAAAGCAACGAACGGTCATGCAAAGGGATTGAGGCATGAAGGAAAATCAAGCTACTTGGGAGAGCACTGGAGAAAGTGGAACAACACAGATGTAGGCACACATGAAAATGAAATGCAAAACCATTTGTAGCAATTTACCTTTAACTTTGGGCACCATTATAGGGAACTCTGAGAACCAGAGGAAAGTAAGCAAATTCAGGACTGAAAACAATGGGCAAATCTGAATTCTGCTTTAGCAAAATCTGCCAAAAAATGCAGTATGGATATGGAAAATCTTCTAACCAGATGCCAGCTCTTAAATAACAATTATTAATGAGACAGACAATATTGAAACTCAGATACTGTGATATGCAGGATGAATAAGCAGGATTCTCATTCTCCATTTACTGGAGCACTGTGATAGTGGCAAAGACCATGGACATGAGTTACCTCTGAAGTTTCTAATGGGACAGATCTTGTCTATCTCTTCAGCACAGCTCAAGGCTTCTTGGCGGTAGTCTCCTGAAGGAAAATCTGGCCAAACTCGTTCTAGTTGGATTGTTGACTTTCTCTGGGATTTCTTTATGCCACAGCTTAACTTCAGAACAGCATTGGGACATGTCCCAGGAATGTGCTTTTGCCTTTGCTAGCTCTCTCAGCCTTTGGCAGGTTTTTAGGCATCCCATTGGCTACTCGTATGATCAGACCAGAACAGCTCCTGTATTTCAGACGTCCTTTCTTTTGCCTAGCTTCTTTCAGGTTATTTGTGTGCACTGTCAAAGCAGTTTATGCCGATAGACTTAAAATACTTGCCCGTGCAGTCACAGACTAAGTATTTGTTAACCTTGGGGAAATTTCACGCCAACAGTTAAGTGCAGTTCTGCTCCACTGGCATTAGCAACATTGAGAATTTAGTACAGTTAGGCTCTTTTTGAGAGTATGGGTCAAGGCATAACGCAAACAGGAAGCTATATGAATGCAGTTTGCATGTTAACAAACCCAGACAAGCAGTCCCAGGGCTGAGTTGTTATGTTCTGCCTCTCTGCAGGGCTTATTAGCCTGGGGCAAGCTCAGTGCTAAACTGCATCTACCTGGTTTCCAGAGAGGTTGTAAGGAAGAGCCTGCAGCTTTCTGAAAAACACCAGGCAAATACTCTGTTGAATAAAGTCTATGTTATAAGAGATGTCTAGTTTAGCTCAGAGTTCCCAACATTGATCTTGCATCTGGAAATCTGTCAATGATGGGGATTTCCCTGAAAAATTTTTATAGTCTGAGCATGACTTAGTGCAGGTGACTAAATCAGCTTTCCCAAAATGAGGAAAACCTGTTGCAGAGAGAAATAGTAAAGATGAGAAGAAGGATTGTCCAGTCCTCAGAGCCTACAGAGAAGAGTTTGCTAGTTGGATGAAGATAATAAGTAATTACTACTTTGTGGGACGACCACAAGACAAAACAGATCTGGTGCCCAATAAGCCAATTTATCTACAGGCAGCTTTGCCCCTTGTAAAATCTTTGTATGAAATCAAAAAGGAATTGTATTTGTATACAGTATATAATCCTGGCCAGCTGATTCACACCATCAAAAAGGGCCAGATCTCCCTTGGTAAGTGAATCTCAGTTCCCAATCAAAAACTGATGATGTAATCTCTGGGCCATTCATTCTTTTCTGATGTAATCCTCCTACTATAACCAGCTAAAGGACTCTCAAAGACATAGGCTTAGAAAAAAAATCTACAATTAAAGATTCTCACTGGAAGAGCAAGGGCCTTGGCATTAGCCGGTGGTCGCCTGTCTCTGAAAGGTAGAAACTATATCAGATTATTAACATGTCATGTGAACCAGAGAACCAAATTTTGGACCATCTGAGTTACTACAAATATTGTTTTAATATCTATTTCAGAGAATAATCAGCTCACATAGTTCTAACTTTATGCAGATCTTGGCTTTTTAATATAATTTCAGTCTGAAGGAAAGTATTAAATTTAAGTTTAGAAATACTCAGAATCACAGAGTGGTTGAGCCTGGAAAACACATCTGCAGATTGTCTAGATCAAACCTCCAGCTCAGAACAGCGTCAGTTACAACAGGTTGCTCAGGACTGCGTGCAGTTGTGTTTTACATATCTTCACAGATGGAGACTCTACAGCCTCTCTGGGGAACCTTTTCCAGATGGACTTTCATGGCAATTATTTTTTTTCCTTAGTCTTGAATGGAATTTCAACTGTGTTTTGGTTTGTGCCTATTGCCTCTTGTCCTTTCACTAGACACCACTGAGAAGAGTCTGGCTCCATCTTCTTCACTCCCTCTGTCAGGCAGGTAACATACACACTTGTAGGATTCCTCCTGGAGCCTTCATTTCTTCAGGCTGAATAGTCCCAGTTGTCTCAGCCTCTCCTTATATGAGAGATGTTTCAGTCCTTTAATTGTCATTGTGGCCCTTTGCTGGGCTTGTTCCAGTATGTCCATGTCTCTTTTGTAACTGAGGAGCCCAGAACTGGACTCAGCACTTCAGACATGTCTCAATAGTTCTGAGCAGAAAAGAATCATCTGTCTTGACCTTCTGTCAGTGCTCTACTTAATACTATCCAAGAGGCTGTTGGAATTCTTTGCTCCAAGGGCACATTGCTTGCTTGTGGTCAGCTCGTTGTCCAGCAGGCCCCAAAGTCCTTCTCTATCAAAGTGGTTTCCAGCTGGTGAGCCCCCAGCCTGGCCTTGTGCATGGGGTTATTTCTCCCCGGGTACAGGACTTTGCATTTCCCTTTGTTGAACTTTATGAGGTTCCTGTCAGCCCATTTCTGCAGCCTGTTAAAGACCCTCTGAATTGCAGCACAACCATGTGGTGCATTATTGACTCCCCTCAGTTTTGCATCCCCTGGAAACTTGCTGAAGGTGCACTATGCCCCATCATCCAAGTCATTAATGAAGACACTAAACAGTAGTGCTCCCAGAATCTTCTTTGGGGTACATCTCTAGTGACTGTCCTTCAGCTAAAATTGGTACCACCGATCACAACCATTTGAACCTGGCAGTTCAGCCAGTTTCAATCTGCCTAATCGGTTCACCTCACTTACCTAGCCCGTGCTTCATCAACTCACCTATGAGGATATTACGGGAGACAGCATCAAAAACCTTGCTACAGTCAAGATAAGCAGTATTCAATGCTCTTCCTTATTCACTGAGCCAGTCATCTTATTGCAGAAGACTTTCAGGTTGGCCAAGCATGACTGACCTAAAATAGTTGTATTTCATGAGAGATAGCAGAATAACAAATAGAATTAGCATTACTATCATGGACTGCCATCAGTCTATGCTTTAGGCTGAAATATGTTATAGCTTCATGATTACCCTGCTCTATCCAGCCCTACTCAGTATAAGGACAGCAAATTCTGGACAAAAAGACAGCTGAATCGTGACATCAAAATTCATCTGAAATTAAGTTCTATGCTCATTTAGCATAAAGCTTCAGATTGCCACCTTGTCGTGGTTTAACCCCATATAGTAACTGAATACCACAAAGCTGGTCACTCTCTTCCCCCGCTCCCTGGTGGGGTGGGGAGGAGAATTGGAGAGAAAAAGAATTCATTAGAATTAGGCAAAATTAAACTCCAGATGTCACTATAAAGCAGTGATATTACTGTCCCTTAAGAGTTTATGTCCGTCATAGTTTATATAATTTTGTTTAAACTTCAGTGGATTTACTGTTCCACAAAATTCACTATTTTGAATAAGAAGTTTTGTGTGACATTTTCAGAAGGACCTTGGCTGGCCTTTGGCATACAGGAAAGCTAGCACCACTTTAATAGCACCATGTCCTTTCTCAGGGTACTGTTCTAAAGGGTGGTAGTAATATCTACTTCTGCCTGCTTTATAGTTCCTTCAAATAATTTCATGTCTTCTGAATGGGATAATAAAACCAATTGATAGCACTAAACCATTTTATTTTCTCTCACACAGATGCTTATTTAGTGACAGTTAAAAAAATAAATCCTTCAGCTACCTATAAGACATACAGGTGAGATCTCCACGGCACTCTGAAAACACCTTTGTAAAGGATCTGTAGCAGAAAGTTGACTGAGTCAGAGAGATATTCCAGTCTAACGAGTGTGCTCTCAGCTGTACAAGCCTGTACTGCTTTGTATTTGTAAAATGCCACGTCAAATAATAAAACCCTGGGTATGGTAAATATTTTTAAGATCAGCACAATGCTGAAGATAGTGATTGTGCTTGTTTTAATAACACTGCATCCCGTCTAAAATATTGTCAGGTAACCTAATATGGCCTTTAACTTACGATGCCATGTTATTGTAGTAACATAATATCAACATCCTGTGATATGATATTTGGTTAATCACAGAAT
>KL273188.1:321-25291 GCA_000699545.1 Podiceps cristatus | reverse complement strand
CTTCCTAGAGAGGCGTTCCATACCCCATGCATGTCAATGTTTAAAAAAGAGGCATTTGAACAATGTCCTTAATAACATGGTTTAAGTTTTGGTCAGCCCTGAAGTGGCCAGGCTCTTGGACTGGATGATAATTGTAGGTCACTTCCACCTATTCTATTCTATTCTATTCTATTCTATTCTATTCTATTCTATTCTATTCTATTCTATTCTATTCATCCAGTGTATATCTGTGTCTATGCCTATGCCTATGCCTATGCCTATGTCTATGTCTATGTCTATGTCTGTCTATGTCTATATTTACAATTTATCATTGCCAAATTAACATGGTTTTGCTACAGAAAAGGAAGAAAACTCAGGGGCAAGCTGAGTAAGAACCTCTCAGGTTAAAGATACAAGTATTAAAGAAGAATAAAATAGATGTCTTTCCTATGAGGGGAAATATTGGGTTTTTCAGAATTCAGTTATGAAGAGAACCAGTACAGTGAAGTTCCTCATTAGAAACATGGAATATATGGCAGTAGAAATAAAATTTCAAAAACTAAGATTTTCAGTTCACTCAATTTATTTCATCTTATTTTCTATTTAAAGTATGAAATATATATTATGTATTATATATTCATATAAATTGAAGAATGTCATGAGAAAGGTATTTTTAAAAGACAAAGTGTAATATGTAGCCATATAGAAGATCTCAAAGTATTTTTTTATAAATGAGATTTCTCCAGAATTGCTTTGAAATGGTAATGTAAAATCAGTATTCAAAATGTGAAGAATATTGTACTCACCATGGCAAAATTGCTGGCTTCATTATTGTAAAATGTTGAAAATTTACAATCTTTGATCATATGTTCTTTAAAATATACATGTTTTCAGGATTGCATGTTCTCTCCAGTTAACTTTCACAAGAAGATGGAGAACAAAGTTGTAGAAAGAGCTTTTATCTGTTTTCAAGAGTATGTGAAGAAAAAGTTCCTTTGATGAATACTTAGCAGTGATGTTTAAAATAACAAGATCAGATAAGAAAACAAGCATCTTTCCCCAGCAGTCTCAAAAACACTTGAAACTTTTCTGCTTTTCAGAGGGCTATTAGCTGTTACTTCTGTTGTTATTATAGTTATTAGTAAGTATTTTGGAGGAAATCTCTTAGCAAATGCATTTGTGCAATTATTGCCTTTTCTAAACAGAACCATGTGAAACAGAATCAATGTTTATATGTCACACTGAAAAATCTGCAAAACACCCTTACATAGGAATCAGAGCTAGTAATGCAAATATTGAGAAAGGAAAAAAAAAAAAAAAAAAGCCCACAACATTTCTAGGAAAAACTAAGATCTTTATCTTTCTCTCCTATACATTTCGTTACAGATAAAATGAAAGAAGCTGAGAAAATGTCTTTCTTTTTATCCTTCCTTATATTAAAAGATCTTTTGGCATGTAAGTTAACAAAATAGCCAGGTAATTTATCTGGTTGACTTCAGGTTAGTTTTGTTTTCAATTCTAGCCTTAGAATCATAGAATATGTCAAGTTGGATGGGATGTATAAGGATCATTGAGTCTAACTCCCTGCTCCTTGCAGGACTGCCTAAAAGTAAATTGTGACTAAGAGCATTGTCTAGAAACTCCTTGAACTCTGGACTACTTCCCTGGGGAGCCTGTTCCGGTGACCAACCACCCTCTCAGAGAAGATCTTTTTCCTAATGTCCAATCGAACTTCCCCTGATACAACTTCATTCCATTTCCTTTTGTTCTGTTGCTGATGTCCAGAGAGAGGAGATCAGCACCTCCCTCTCTGCTGCCACCCTGGAGGAATCTCTAGACTGCCATGGGGTCACCCCTCAGCCTTCTCTTCTCCAAGCTGAACAAACCAAGTGACCTCAGCTGCTCCTCATAAGTCTTGCCCTCAAGGCCTTTCACCATCTTTGTCTCTCTCCTCTGGACCCACTCTAATGGTTTGATGTCCTTCTTATACTGTGGCACCCAAAACTGCACACAGGACCCAAGGTGAAGCTGCACCACTGCAGTGGGACAATTACTGCCCTTGGCTGGCTAACTATGCTGTGCTTGATACACCCCAGGACACACTTGGCCTTTTTGGATGCCAGGGCACAATGTTAACTCATATTCAACTTGCTATCAGCTCAACCCCTCACATCTCTTTCCATGCAGCTGCTCTCCAGCCTCTTGTCCCCCAATTTCTATATGTTACCCTGTCCCAGGTGCATAATCCAGCATTCATTCTCATTAAATTTCATATGATCAGTGACTCCCTAGCTCTCTAGTCTATCCAGATCTCCCTGTAAGGCCTCTCTACTCTCGAAGGAGTCCACAGCTCCTTCTAGTCTAGTCTCATTGGCAAACGTACTTAATGTGTATTTGATTCTTGCATCCAGACCATTTATAAAAACATTGGAGAGCACTAGCCTTAAAACTGAGTCCTGGGGAACCCCACTGGTGACTGGCCACCAGCTTGATGTGACCCTATTTACTACAATTCTTTGACCCCAACCCATCAGGCAATTGCTCACCCAACATATCACAGACTTGACTAGCTGTGTGCTGGCCATTTTGTCCAGAAGTATACTGTAAGAGACAATATCAAAAGCTTTGCTAAAATCCCAAAACATCACATCGACTGTTTTCCCTTAGTCAACTAGATGGGTGACGTCATAAAAGGAAATTAAGTTGGATAAGCAGGACTTTCTCCCCTTGTGAACCCATGCTGGCTATGACCAATGGCTTCATTGTCTCTCAAGAGATTTTCAGTAACTCCCAGAATAACCTTCTCCAGAATTTTACCAGGTACTGAAGTGGGACTGACACGCTTGTAATTACCAGGGTCTTCCTTCTTGTCTTTCTTGAAGGCTGGGACAACATTTGCCAGATTCCAGTCAATTGGGACCTCTCCAGGCTCTCAAGACCATTGAAAAATAATGCAGAGAAGTCCCATGATAAAATCGGCCAGCTCAGTACCTATCAGGCCCCATAGATTTATGCATATCCAGCTGGAGCAGTAGTCTCAAATAAGTTCAGTTGGCTGGGAATTTATCATCCCCCCCAGTCACTGTCCTCTAACATGGGGCTCTGGGGGTCCCAGAGCCCATCATTGTTGTTGAAGACAGAGGCAAAAGGAGACATTAAATGTCTCTATTTTGCCTACATCCTTATTCATGAGGTGAATGACCTTGTCAAATGATGGACCAATGTTTTTATTGGTTCTCTTTTTGTTATTAACATATTAAGCACTACAGCCTTCCAGTACTTAAAGGGGACCTACAAGAAAGCTGGGGGCATGTAGTGATAGGACAAGGGGTAACAGCTTTAAACTGAAAGAGAGTAGATTTAGATTAGATAGAAGGAAGAAAATTTTCACTGTGAGGGTGGTGAGGCATTGGAACAGGTTGCCCAGAGAAGTTGTGGATGCCCCCTCTCCGTGAGTGTTTAAGCCCAGGCTGGATGGGGCTTTGAGGAACCTGGTCTAGTGAAAAGTGTCCCTGCCCATGGCAGGGGGGGGTGGGACTAGCTGACCTTTTTGGGCCCTTTCAACCCAAACCATTCTATCATTCTATGATTCTATGATATTAAAAAAAGCCCCCCTTTTTTTTGTCCTTCACAGTGCTGGCCAGCTTGAACTCTAATTGAGCTTTGGCCGTGCAAAATTTCTCCCTACAGTGGTGAACAGCGTCTCTGTAGTCCTCCCGTGTAGCTTGTCATTGCTTCCAATGTCTGTACACTTTCTTTTTCTGCGTAAGTTCTACAAAATCCTTCCTCATACAAGCCAGCCTTTTGCTCTTCTTGCTTGACTTCTGACACTTTGGAATTGCCTGCTCCTATGCCCTTAAGAGATGACTTTTAAAAAGGGACCAACATTCATCGACCCTAATGCATTCAGAAACTGATTCCCAGAGGATCTTATTAACTAGCTCCTCCAGCAGCCCAAAATCTGCTTTCCCCATATCCAGGGTCAGATATTTTCTGGTGATTTTTCTCCTGTTACCAATGATTTGAAACTCAACTACATCATGGTCACTGTGACCAAGACAGTCACCAATCACTACTTCACTCACAAATCCCTTTCTGCTAACAGCAAATATGGGAGGGTACCTTTCCTAGTCTGCTCCCTTAGCACCCGCATCAAGATGTTATCTCTAACGTGCTTCAGGACCTGGCTAGCACACTGTTCCTCAAACATTGCTGTGCTATCCCCAGGCTTATCTCTAGCAAGTCTGATTTTATCTCTTTCCCCCTTCAAATCTAGTTTAAAGCTCTTTCAGTGAGCTCTGCTAACTTCTGCGCAAAGATCCTTTCCCCTTTGGAGACAGCTGTACTCTGTTGCCAACAGGCCTGGTGTCATGTAGACCAACCCAGAACCAAAAACCCCAGAATTCTGCTGGTGACACCAATCTTGGAGCCAGGTATTGATCTGCTGGGTCTTCCTGTTTCTTCCTTCAACATTCTCTGCAACTGGAAGGATAGAGGAAGAACACTGCTTGTGCTCCTGATACGTTAACCAGTTGTACCAAGGCCCTGAAGGCTCTCTTGACTGCCCTTGGGCTTCTTATTGCGACTTCATCACTGCCTACATGAAAAATCAATACTGGATAATAATCTGAGGGCTGTATCAGTGTTGGAAGGCTTCTCATCACACCATTCAGGTACCAGAAAACCTGCAGACTTCTGTAAGAAGTAGGTCAGGCCTTGTCATTTGGCAACTTGTAAATTCAAACTGCAGATGAAGAAACTTTAATGCAAGTAGTATAGCAGTCTATTTCTTAATATACATCTTCCTGGATGTTTCTCACTCACCGGGACTACTGGCAAGGTGTGAAGGCTGCTATCTTGAGGGATGTCACTGTTCCTTCCTACATGTTATCAGACAATGTGGGATTCCACTAAAGACACTTTTATCCATGTATCTCCTCTATTATTCTTTGTTGGTTTTTTTTCAAACACACAGGTTAATCTTTTCAGATATAATCACAAGAGAAATCTCTTAAGATCTGAGTAACAATTTCTGACACAAATATTACATACACCCACATATGCATGTAGGGAATTACACTCCTTTTGTTTAGAGGTCACCTATAAATAAAAGTGACTTATGGACATTAGTTAATTTCATCGTTGGAAGATAACATGATGCTATCAACATATTTGACTGTTTCCATGGAGATGAATGGATTTTAGCAGAACAATCCTGGTCAGGAACTCAATAAAAATTGCATGAGAACTTGAGATAGGTATGAAATTGACACAGGTCAATACAATTTAATTTGCAATGTTGCAAGCACATTTCCCACTTTCTGCATTATTAGACATAATAATAGGCTCCCTATAATTCTTCCTTAACAACTATTTAGAACTCACAATTCTACTATACTTATTAACTCTTACTGCATATATCTTCAGTTCTGAAGATCTTGTACACCTTTGTTTTTCATTGTTTTGATGTTTTTTTCTTTTGGACACGAAATTCCCTTCCCTTCCCTTCCCTTCCCTTCCCTTCCCTTCCTTGTTTAAAAATGGAAGGGGACTGGGGAAAAATCCAGTGGAAGGATGAAAGACATAATACTCCCCTGTACATGCTATTAAACTCACATATTACAAGCCTTACTTTTTATTACGTCCTCCTTTCCCTTCCCTTCCCTTCCCTTCCCTTCCCTTCCCTTCCCTTCCCTTCCCTTCCCTTCCCTTTCTGTTTCGCATTTGTTTAAAAATGGAAGGGGACTGGGGAAAAATCCAGTGGAAGGATGAAAGACATAATACTCCCCTGTACATGCTATTAAACTCACATATTACAAGCCTTACTTTTTATTACCTTTGGTCTCCACTTAAGAATCATTTAACATGGAGGTTTTCTGTTATTTTTATGATAACCTCAGCAAACTGTTCACATTCCAAAATTTATTGCTAAAGATGTTAAATAAAGTTCAGTAACTGGAGGGTTATAATCAACAAGGGAGAAACTATGCACTGATAACAATGGTAAATGGTTCTAATGTGACTGTTTTCTTCTATAATGTCTCATTCATCCCATTTTGATAATACAATAAACAAGCTGCTCTAATAGACATAGAAAAATAAAATGTCATCAATTCAAGAGTGAGCAGCTGCCAGTAGACTTTATATGACCAAAAACGAGAAAGTTTTGAGATCCCAGGGTCAGTTTACATCTAATGGGTTCAGCTCAGATTGTCCTACTGCCTCCAACAGAACAGGGGAGATTGACTTCCTGTTGGGAGTTGAGAGCTGTTCCCCAGACTTGTTCATATGGACCTGGCTACCACCTGCTGAGATGGGCTAGGTGAGTCTTCCAGTGATGCTAAGTCCGCTTTTGTATTGAGGGGATGGTGTGCAGATGCAGAAGTTCCATATTGACAGACAGAAGGTAATGAGCTTTATTGTTACTTTGATACACTTGTTGTGATAGGCTGAAAATTGACCTGTACTTCAGATTTTATCTGGTTATGCTTCATATTACAGTGGATGTTTGTAGCTGTGACAAGGTCATGAGTGAGACAAAGTCATTGAGCAAAAGCAAGACCTTTTATTAAAAATATTGATATGGCTAGAAAAACATTATAGAGGAGAAATTAAAAAAAAAAAACAAAACCAAAAACAAACCCAAGCAAAAAAACCCAACCACTCCAAAAAACTTTGATGATAAATACTAGCTGAGAACAATTCCAATTTCCACTCTGTTTGCCTTGAATATTGCTGGATTTTTTATTTTTTTTTCAATATGTAGACAAAGTTTGTAAGTTCCCAAGGCTGGGCTATTTTTTTTAATCCACAGTTCATGGTCTAATAGGAAACGTTAAAAGCACTAGGATAACATGTCAGATGGAAATGGCTGCTGCACACCATTGCCTACAAAATACCAGCTAACAGAAAATTTTTGAGGTGCAACAACATGCATATCAGGTGTAGACATTTGTCTTTGAAATGCTTGCTACAGCCAGAAGGAAATACATCTGGATCCTTCATACACATCTGATTATGAATACGCCATTATGATGAAAAAAAAAAAAAAAAAAAAAAAAGCCTCAGGAAGCATATGGATCATTAAAAAATTGCACCTGAACAGGAGAGGAGGTATGATATCTCATGCAGTCAGGCAACCTTATCATTTCTTTTGTCTAGGGTTTCCTAATAGTCTGCCTGACACTCTGTTACAGTTTGTGAATGCTGGGTGAAGCCTACCCCAGAGAGGGAGATCTTGATCACCTCTGCCTTGAAGTGACAAGGTTAATACTGCCCATGTTGGAACATAAAGAAGCATTAGATAGACTTTGTTAAGTATCTGCTGCTGGCTTCACACTTTCAGTAAGACATTTGGGAGGGGAGAGCAGGGGAGAACAGATGTTGGTGACAACTAGTAGTATCTCAATGGCATGGGTACTTTGCAGGATGAAAATCTTAGATATCTTAGAAATGTAAATCTATCCACCCCATTTACGAAAATAAAACCCCACACCTGCAGATGGTAAATCTGAGCGGTGCAGTTCTGCATCGTTTCCTCTTGACAGCTCTTCTTATCAAAACCTCTGAGAAATGGTGGCAAGTCTCTGCCTGGAAGCAGTAAGACGAGCTATTCTCTGCAGTGACTCGTGTCCATGTGCGACCACGATTGCACCGCTGGAGCTGCCAGGGTTACTCCTGAATTAGACCAGAGTAACCAAGAGCAGCATTTGGCCTGACATGTTTGAAGGGCCACTTCTGCGACAGTGAGAATAATGATTTGAAAACTGAAAAGTAGATTCTCTTAGATCAGATAGTGATTTCCCCAGCTGATGCAGCAGAGAAAACGGAACTTTCTGGACAGAGAAGAACACAGACATATATGCTGAGTATAGACACCAGTAAAAAATTGTCTTTTAAAATATTTGAGCTTGAATTACTACATTTCAAATAATAGTGATGAAACAATTACTGCAGAGAAGTAATTTCTGATCTGTAAAATATGACTGCCTTTGGATTAAATACAAAACCAAACCAGAAGTAGGCCTCTTCATTGGCAGAAATACTAGACCCTGTTCTGATCCTATTTACCCATCTACAAATATCAAATAAGACTGTGCCATCCTTGTTTATCCTCATCAATCTGATGTTGGAAACAGATCCAAACTAGTTTAAGAGTTATTAAATCATCATTTGAGATTCTTCTAATTAAATTATAAAACCTGTCTTTCATCCTGTCTTCTCTTCTACCAGCAGACCATTGTGTTATCTACACAAAATATGGGATCACAGCTGAAACCCAAACTGCTTCAAAACCACTTTGACTGTTTTGTGTTGATGAAATAACTGAATGTAAAGACAATGTGATTTTACATAACTTGACCAACATTTTTATGCAGTATGTGTAAATAATATCGTTTCCTTTTGTAATTGTTTTTGAATCTGATTGAATAATTAGAGAATTTTTGGTTTAGAATTGTTTTTCACTCTTTTTGCTAGGCAAAGGAAAACCAAAACCAAAAGGGTTTTTACCCATCATGATATGTAATAGCTGTGGTTTAGAGAGGAACAAAACTTCTCTTTTTTTTTTTTTTTTTTTTTTTGAGTAGAATGAAAAAAACTACTTTTTTTTTTTTTTTTTTTTTTTGACAGTGAATAGAGGGATTAATTATAGTTCTTCACTTTAAAGCAGCTGTGTTAGTATCATGCATGCTAAATAAGTTTACAGTTGTGTGATATCATAATTGGAATTTAGTAAGCTTTGAACTACCCACGCTTGAATTGAGCTCTGTGAGCCTCAAGCAAAGATTTTGACAGCTCAAATGCTATAATGGAAAACTGAGAGAATTACAATATTTAGAGTCTCCTAGATCCCTTTCCTCTCTCTCCCTGTGACACTATGCATTATCTCCAACAGCACCCATCAAGGCTGCAGTGTGGGTCACACTACTGTGTCCTGTAAACTCTTCTTTGCTTGTCTTTCTCAATCATTGAAAAGTCTACCATGACAGCTAGAAATACTCAGAAGCCTAAAATCAGCATGTTGCAGCCAAGCAGTGTACCACTGCAGAGACCAGCGGAGGCCTGATTGACGAAAAGTATGGTGTCCTACATGGTGTGGTTGTTGATGGAGAATGACAATAAACACAAAGGTTAATGAAGGCTGAGTTTTTTTACCTTTACCCCAGGCTGTTCCTTTGCAGTAAATGTTGTTCAGGAGAAGAGACAAGCTGAAGTCACCATTTTGAAGAAGACCTGCATGGAGACAACAATGTTTACCCTCCCTAAGCTCTTTTCTCCTCTTTTAAATGTCCTGTAGCTTTCAGTAAGTCAGCAAAAATATTTTTATTGTATGAAAATGAATAGTAATTACGGAAACCTAGAAATAATTAACACCTCACTGATGTGTATCTCATGGAACCGTGTAGTGGAGTGAATCAGTGCTGCACTTGCAGTTTTGGATTTCTTTTCACTTGCATCTTTATAAGGCAGGAATGAAAAATGAAAGCAATTGAATATTTTTTTTTCAGAAAACTTTTTCAAATACAATTTCATAGATGGAGAGATCAGGTAGACAACATCCAACAACAGGAAAGTGAGCAAAACCGGTGAAGAGATAAACTTGTACAATTATTTACTGGAACCAAGTAACTTTGGGAACTTTTAGACCATATAATCTGATCAAGGAGACAAAAATAGTTGAATTTGCAAGTGTTTTAGTGAAGCAGGAATTTCCCAAATGTGTAATTTCAAAACACTTCTAAAATTCAATTACATTGAAAGATACTGACATTCTAGAAAGTCAAAAGTTCCTTTTTCCTTTACTGAATCGACAGTTCTTCATTGTTGAAAAATAAATTAGTTTAGTAGTCATCACATCATTCTTTTTCTTACTTCCTCTGGTTTTTGCTGTTACTCATATTTTTTATTTAATCATTCTCTACTGGCTATTTATACAGATGTTGAGTTAGACAGATCTTCCATTTCACCAAAAATGGCCTTATCTGCATTTTCACATACAGAAGCATAGAGAAATTATTTTTTAATAATATCTCTAATGTTCCTGGACAGGCAGTATCTGGCTTACCCAAACATACAATTCCCACATTGCTTTAAAGACTTCAGTCAAAAAGAAGTCTGCGTTGTGGATAGAGCAGGCGGTCTTTCAAAGATTCTTCATCATGATGCCCAGTGACAGGTCAAGGGGCAACAGGCACAAACACAGGAAGTTCTGTCTGAATATGAGAGAAAATTTCTTCTCTGCAAGGGTGATAGAGCTTGGCACAGGCTGCCCAGAGAGGCCATGGGGTCTCCTTCTCTGGAGATATTCAAACTGTGCAACCTGCTGTAGGTGACCCTGCTCTAGCAGCTGACCTCCCGAGGTCCCTTCCAACCCCCGCCATTCTGTGACTCTGATTTTGTGAAATCACTACATAATTAAGAACTATAGTTTTGTTAAACTAATTCAAATGAAACATTATATCAAGTGAAATAGCATATCAATAAAGTCTCATTAACCTAAAATTAGTGTAGATTTAAATATTGCCTTATGGAAAGTCTTTTTAAAAAATTTCATCAACACATACTGTTCAACAGGAATTCCAAGAACTCAATTATTTGCTTGATAGAATATTTGACTTTAAATAAATCTAGTGTTACTTCAGAAGCATCCACTGCATGGGAGATGCATTTTCACCTCCCAGGCACTCAGCTGAAACCTTAACATGTTTACCCAGATTAGCAACAGTTTGACGATTTTTAGCCAACACAGTTTTTCTTTTGAGTACTAATGACTGGAAGGTGGTTTGCAGGAAAATTTAAGTGAGCCTTTATTTATGTGTTTAGTATCTTAAGAATTTCACAAGCTATCAGAAAACTGTTGTATTTGAACAAGCTGAAAATACTTAATTTCAATTCAGCTAAAATTAAACTGAATTCCCCTAATGTGATCCACTGCTTCCTGGAAGAAGCAACTCATACTAATTTTCTTCAAATGTCAGCAGCTCTCTAGCTGTACATTTTACATGATGAAACGTAACTTTCATTTACTGGATTTGCAAAGGAAATTGGACGTTAAGATCATGGGAAAAGTAGCCACAGGAACTTCCAGTACAGAGTATCATGCAATTATAACTCTTTCAGTGTATAGCTCTGCCTTACATGAAACATAGTTTAACAATGGTTAGAATCTAAGAAATTGTTTATGAATTCAACAAATCAAAAGGTATTCCATCACTATGTATCTGATTTCAAGAAAGCTTTGAAAATTATTATTGCAAATGAAAAAATCCTGAAAATTTTGTGTCTATTTTCACAATTCTTTTAAGTACATGAAATAAGCTTAACCTGTCAGATTTTACCACAGAATAATAATTCTGAAATTTCCCAACCCTAACTAAAATCCACAAGTCTTTAAACAACAAGATTTTGTTATTACAGACATAGAAGAAGTGACCCAGCTATTTAAAATCTAAAGTCTGTGGTAACCATCAGTTATTGATGTGTAGTGCTATTTAGAAAATGACAACTTTTGAAATAGATTTCTCTATTAATCATATGCACAATTACTTAATTATTAACTGAACAACCTCAACAGGTAGGACAGCATCTGAGTTTGACTAACTGTTATGCATATAACTGTCTAGTTTAAAATATAGTGATAAATGTGATGCTGTTTATCCCCGTTCAAAGGCAAAGCAAAGCAAAAATATGTTGCAGATGAAGAAAAATGGAATGAAACTTTTGCAAAATTATACATAGTAACACCTTTTTTATATATTATGATCTAGCTCATGAATGTCTTTGCACAGTAGATTATGTCATGACAATATATATTCAAGTATGTTACTCAAATTTTAGATCAAATATTTGATTATAAATATATTAATAAACAATATTCTTGATTCTGCTTCATATAGAAGAATTTTTTTAAAAAATACTTATTTTTGTAAACCACTCATTTACAGGAAAAAAAATCTACAGTACCAAATTTCTTAGTCCTTTTGGTCTCATAAACAGAAGTCCCCATGCTTTCAACTCTCACATAATATCAGGTGTGCCATCTAGCTCCCTGTAAGTTCAAATTCAAGCACAAGAAGACAGCTTATTTTAGAGCTTGCTCAAAATACATTTTGATTCCTACTACCTATAACAGTCTTTCAAACATTATTTCAGCATGTCCCCATGAAACACAAGAATATGCAACATTTATTTTTATTGTCAAGCTGTACCAGTCTGACAGCATGAGATATGTCATTCTAATTATTTCAGGAACTTTGAGGTCAGATACTGTAAAGAACTGTGTCTTAATAATGTAAAGGCATAATTTACTCAAAGAAGACCAAGGACAGTTAAGACACATGGATATGACCTTTTTTCCGGTGTAGTGCTTTGAGACCACCCTTTATCATCGTAGATAGTTGTAGCCTATCTAGTAGTTTAATTTGCTAGTAAGAAGCCAAATGAGGCAGATAATTTTTAGCATTTCATATTCATCACTTAGAAATAGTATTTGTCTTCCACATCACATAGTATCATTTATGATCCCTGGCTGGGTAAAAATCTTTAAAATGAATCAATGAAATCAGAAGAAAAATGAAGCTACAAGACTGTGAAAAATAGCAATTACAGCTGAAAATATTAGCAGTTTTGGTGAGCTCAAATTCCATTCTGGATTTCATTCATTTCATACATTGCATCTCACACAAATATGTAGTTCAGGTCCACAGTACATCAATGTTTCACATACAAATCTTTAAAACAGGAATTTAATAGAATCCAAATGATTCATATAGATGTAGATATGCCATTTCTTATTTCATGTTATACACAGTTACATACAAAAATACATACACTAAAAACTGTGTTGAAGTTTTTTTCCCTTTTCACTCTTTTGCTTTAGGAAGTTCATTTTATCTCCATCTGATAAGAAATAAAACAAATTAACAAATGTTTTTAAAATTACTTTAGAATTCTTTTGAGGATAAAAACCTTCTGGAAATTTCTGTTTGCAAACAGAACTCTCAGACTTAGAAAGAGTTTTTGTAAACATTACTATCTTCTTTTGTCACATTAAAAAAGTTCAACTACTAACAAATGAAACTTGTAGGTTTTTTTTTTTTTTTTTTTTTTAACAAGTGTCTGCATATATTCATTTGCCAAGTCATCCAACATGTAGCTATCCTGTCCTACCATACAATTTTCATCCTTTTTAAATCTTACCTTTTATATTACAGAGCTGCATGCTATTTTCAGCCCACACAGCTGCAGAAACCTTGCAAATGTTTATGAAAAATGATACTTTATAATGGAGAAGGCTATGGCATTGGGTGAAGCAAGCTTCTCAGGTCTCCTCTAGAAAACTTTAGTGTTCTGATACAACAGACTCTGAAATGGAGGAAGGGATCAAGATGAATTTTTGGTTTGTTTGTTTCACTTCTGACACACTGCTGTTCTGCTACTCATTACAGAGGGGAAAGATACCAGGGCATTTATGTTTAGCAGCTAGGAAAATGGTATCAAAGTCAAGCAGAATAAAATTAGATTTTAGATCCCATGTCGGTATCAAAGAGAAGATATTTCATATCAAGTCTCTGCAATGATTGGTAATAAGAAAGTTATATTAGTTCTAAAGCATTCAGTGATTTGGAGAGTAAACAGGCTACTTCTTTTCCTTCCAGATGCTGTCCTGCTTTTCTGCCTCTCTTTTTTGTTTGCTGCTGTTGTGACTTAATCCTTTCATATATTTCCATTATGGAGGATCAAATTGAATTTATAAAATGCTATATCCACTTTTCAAACAAAATACTGTGCAATCTCATGGTTATTTAAAATGCTGACCTTTTCATCTATGAAATTAATTTCTGAAAGTCTTACTTTCCATTTTTTTTTAAAAAAATATTTCTTTTACTTTATTTCTGCAGTAAAAAACTGCATGCAAACAAATGGTGTGGGCTAAACTTTGCACACACACAAATTTTTCTATTTGTTACTGGCAAAATCTCTCCTTTTTATTGTTTTAGTAAGCATCTGGTATGAGAAAAGAACTATCTTTGCTCACGCCCACGATGTTTAATATACCTTTGGCAAATTTCTACAAAAGACACATGAAGGTGAGTAACACCCACTGCAACTTCGGTGCATAAAGCATCAGAGCATACCTGGGAGCATCGGAAGCAAGTGGCTCAAATAAAGCAGTCTATATGCCCTGAGGAGAAAAGCACCCATGCCTATTTTGATAGGGCCCAGATACACAGGGTGGCTTGTGCTTGTGAAGGATTCATCTATCTCTCTTATAATCAATGCACAAAGCGAGGCATTCTCCTTTGTCTGCTGTTCTGCGCGTTGCTTGGTCTGTAAGTATAGACAGGGGAAAAAATAGTCCACAAAAAATGGAATCTCTTTGTAACTTCAAAAAGCGACTACAAAAAAGCCTAAACAAATTAAACAAGATCTTCTATTCTCTGTATGGGTGGACAATAACATGCTCAAAGCCAGTGCCAGCATGATTGCTGAATATTTAAAAATGCAGCTGCAACCTCAAAGTGGATAGGAAGGTTTATTTCTTTCTGACTCTGAACAACCACTGGTGGGAAAATTTCAGAGTCTGAAGGTCCACTTTGGGAAAATATACAAATCTTGAATGGCTATCCTTCCATCTGCACGGTATTCAATGACAAATTAACAAAGATGTCATTCTTGAGAACTGGTTTCTCTGTGATAGTCATACTGTCATAATAGAAACACAGTTCTCAGAAAAGCTTTTCATGAAAATAATTTTTATCAACAAGACAGAGAAATGGAAAATTCTTTCCTTTTTCTTGCTTTTCTTTTTTTAGGTTTATCAAATATCTGTTTGAAATCATATCACTGTGCATTAGATCTAACAACCTCGTGCATTTGTGTGGCTCCTGTTAACACATTTCAAAAAAGAATTTAATTGCCGGATGTATTTTTAAATTATTTTTCACTTTTGAAAACAAGGGCTGGATCCTATATTGTTGTGGCAATGCACACAGGATTAGGGTCCTGTAAGCACAGAACTTCCTATAGTAAAATACAGCCACTATCATTTACCCTCTCATAGATAAAAGTGATGACTTTAACCTTATTTAATAACAAAACTGCAACATCATCAATAGAGAAACTGTCTCTGATTATGTGTTTGCATAGCTCTGAAGAAAACAAGCCCTTGACCTTCCTGGGCCATCAGAATCACACTGCAATACAAATGCTCAATTATTAATGTTATTGTGGGCAATACTCTGGAAGGATGCTCCAAATTGACTCATAATTGACTGATACTTAATTTCTGATGTGAATATCTGGAGTAAATTTGAATACCTTGCTAAAAGGTAGTTTAAAATTCCAGTCAACAAAAATATATATTAAAAAAGATGTAAAAAATGCAGGCTGTATCTGCACTAGTAAATTAAGCCATGCCAGGAAATGTTCCAAGTATTGTAATTAAACATATTTTTCAGTTGATAGTATACTCTGGCAGGTAGTCAGCCTGGGTCAACTGTCAAGTCTCCCGAACAGTCCCTTGTCACCATTATGGAGTTTGAGACCACCCTCTGGTTAAGCGGGACTCTCTTTTGGAGGCTAGGAGGATTTAATGATTCAGATTCAAGCCTTTTTGCACCAGTTGGGCTCAATGCCAGCAAAAACTCCCTAGCACTGTTTTACTTGGTATTACAGATGTCGCCACAGGGGCTAGATATCGCAGTATCATTGCTTGCAATATTATCAACAACAGAGTCATCTGTCACTGCTCTGGAACAGACTCATCATTTTGTTTAACTGATTTATATTTCAGTGTAGACTGTTCAGTGTCTTCAAGTGCTTCTGTTCTTGTACATGGCCAGATTGCAAACAGCAGGGAAAAAACCCCTATCATCCATAAGCAAGCATCTCATTTCTTGGCTGAAAATTTCACACAGGAGAGAGGTCTCTAGTTTGTATGCTAATAAATACATTTACAGCTGAGACACCATCACAAAATGGACTGCCAGTTATGAACATAAGTTTGCACATGACTGAACAAGTCCAACCCACTTGCATTCAGATTATCTAAAACGAATGGTCCAATTTCTGCTATCCTCCATTCTGTACTTGTCATTCTGCGCGTAGAGGGTCAAACCACCATAAATTTGTGTCAGCTGTTTTACTATCTGAATAAATTTTTTTAGGGTTTTCTCCCTTATCACAGATATTTTTTCAGAAAAATCTAGGAACTGTTTCCTGATGACTCTAACTATTGAAGAAAAATTAATAAACAATAATGATGGATGAATCACCAAAACTGTATGATTTGGCTCACATATCAAGGCCAGGAGGGTAGACAGCCCCAAGGCATTCTGAAAGAAGTCAAAGTGAAAGTAAGTTCCAAGGTCTGTTTTGCAGTTACAGTTTTATGGGGATTTCTCTCTCTCTCTCTCTCTCTCTTTTTTTTTTTTTTTTTTTACCAATATTTGAAAACTTCTTTTTCTAAGGATGTTTAATGTCATTTTTAACCAGAAGTTCAATTAGTACCATAATGTTAACTATGGCCTTTAGCCTTTTCTGCAATGTAGACAGAAAGAGTAAGTGGAACTAACTCCTTTCTCTTGGATAGATTACTAAATGAATGGCAAATCATATCTGTTGTCAGTCACCAGACGGTGCAATTATCAACAGTCCTACAAATTTTAACTTAATTTAATCTTAAGAAAAATGTACTCTGTTGGTCATACTTTTTTTTTTTTTTTTTTTTTTTGGCACAAGATACTGCATTTTATAAGCAACAGTCCTAATTAGAATAATTTCCTAGAGTGACAACACTCATATGTTACCGTGACAAAAAACTGAAAATACATTGATATCAGAGTTTCTTAAACTCAACCTAAAAAACCTGTTATTTTGAAGCTGGAGATTTGTATCCATAGCTTCATAATTCATGCATGTCATGTTCATCTAATAACACCATTCTACATAGGAATATTGCACAATTTAATATATTCAACAAAAATACTTTACCTAATATATTTAGGTACAGAAAATAAAAGTTCAGCAAGAATGTAGCATTACCTTATATCCATCTTTTGTACTGGAAGTAAAATGATTACAGTTTTTGTATATGTACTAATAAATTTGGAGGTTGGACTAGATGACCACTAGCAGTCCCTTCCAACCCAAAATATTCTATGATTCTATGAAATTTAGAAATAAATAGTTAATATTATCAAATGTGGTAAAATATTTCGGAAGGATGTTTAAAAAATGTGGACATTGCTATATAATTTTAATGTGCAAAAGGTGACTGCACTTGAGACAGAAAATAACTTGAAACTTGATTCAGTAAATGCAGTTAGTTTTTAAAATTTTAATTCAGAACATATAGCCCTAACAATAATAGGTCCATATATGAACAAAAGCAGTGCTGTTGCAGTGCAAAAGTATGTGCTAGAATCCAATCTTCCTAGAAGGCAAGTCTGACCAAGATTTCTGTGTCCATTAAGCCTGATCACAAGTAATCCTTCTGTAATACATATTTGTAAAGCAAAAGATAATTTGTCTTATAATCGTCTTGTACATAGATGGGGCAAAAATTGCATCCCAAAGTGGACTTATGCATGAGACAAGGTGTTTTCCCTTTACTAAGGGAATATGAATGTAAGTTTGCATGCATATTCAAATATACTTTGAATACAGATTCCCAGTCGCAGAAAAGAAATTACAGTTCTTAGTGAAACAAACAGAAATCATCTGTAAATATACAAGGCTAGAGCTCCAACTGCAGTAAGTAAAATGTCCAACTGCAGTAAGAAAATTACTTATTTCCAAGTTTGAAAGGAACATACAGTATGTGACTTCTGATTTAATTAATCAAGGGGTCATAACTTTGAGAGATATATTTCTCTCGTCAAAGTAAAAGGGCAGAACCACAAGTGTGGCTGAAGTACCTTTGCCTTGCCATAAGTCCCCCTAAAAAAAATGTTTATTCTTCTGTCTCTGAAAACCTGCTAGGTTTCTTTTTCTCCCTTCTCTGTGAAGGCCAACGGTCAGAGAACACTCAGACAGACGCAGTCCTATTGGTTAGGGAATTTCCAAATTCGTTGCTGAACAAGTCAGTAGCAGAAAAGGAATAAAACAGTTGTTGCAATGAATCTAGGTCACTCAAGGAGCTTGCCATGCTGTATTTAGGCTAATATAACTTCACAATTGCTTAACAGTGCTGGAAAGTGCAAAGCAGTCAACAGTGGGTAGGAAATAATTCCAAGTCAATAAATGCATTAGCCTATTGTAACAGAGGATTATAAATGGATAAGAAAGAAAATGACAGATTATTAGTCATCTCAAAGTCAATAAAAAAAAAAAATGCTGTAACATTTTCTCTCAGAAACATCAGCCAATGATACAGTCAAAACTTCAAAAAGAAATGCACCTGCTGTACGGCTCAGTATAAACATTTTTAATTGCACACCCTTCTCTCAACAAAGAACAAGCAAACAAAAAAAATACTGTTTGAGAAATGCTGCCTGGTAGAGATATCCAAATTAGGTCTGTGACACTGCCTGAAATTGTAACATGCCATCATGAGTTATTTTGGACTGAAAAGTTCGAGCTTAAAGTAAAAATAGCTATAGCCAGAGGGGAGAAAAGGAACTAAAGAGAACAAATAAATGTACCAGAAATAGGACAAGAATGTTATACCAATTTGATTAACTTTTTTCCTTCTCCTTGCAATTTATATAGTATCCTAAATAAACAGTTGCCTTAATAATGTGTGTGCATGAATTTCTTATCTAAGAAGAAAATCCATGTAAAAAACTTTCTACCTCATCTGAGATCATGAATGTTAATGAAAAACAAATGGTGAATTACACAATTAAAAGTAGTGTGATTTTCCAGTATTAATACTTCTTCTTTAGTAATCCTGCAATTCTCTAATGGAAATACCCATTTCTAGCAAACTGAAGAAAGCCCAACTAACTGACCTAGTGTTCCATTTTACCATTGTCTTGCTTTAGAGTTTTTTCTATCAAAATATTGCCATTCATTACAGAATACTTTTTGATAATATTTTTTGACATTCAGATTACTGATCTTCTCTCTTTATAGGCGGGATTGCAAGGAGCAGGGAACACAAACACAAGATGATACAAGGTAGAAATACAAGTTCTGACCCTGCAAAGATCTGTGCACCTGATGACTCCATGCGCTGCAAGGAAGCCTTGCTAACATCACCTAAACTCTTCTCAGCATGCTGAGTCACATGTGATTTCAAACACTCGCAGGCTCAGGAGCAATTAAGAGAAAACTGTTGGTACCTTGTGTCTCTAAAGCCTTAAATGAAACTTAAAACAATCAGTTTCAGAAGTTATCTCCAAGATTAAACATGGTCTGCACATTTTCATGGAATAGTTCAATATAACTTTTGATTTAGATTACTGGACACCAGAGCATCAATTTTGCTTTCATCGCTCACTTTCACTTGTTCATTTCATGCAAGAAATGTTTTCAGTTAAATCCCCCTTGAGTAACAAGCCCAGTTAAGTGTTTTCCTCCTTGCACAGCATCTCACACTGGGCTGCCCCAACCTTCACAGTGCAGCAGGATGCCACAAATAAACCTCCTGAACCTGCACCTCCCTTTCTGGTTTCACCTGTGCCTGACCCCATGCCATGTGGTTTGGATTGCTGTTTCTCCACCTGGGTCATCTTGCTGAAGCAAGAGGGAGAGAGTTCCTCCATTATAAACTGTGATTTTTGCAGTGACAAGTGAAAATCTCCAGGGAAATTGTGAAACACGTAATTTCTTCAGTGAACTGTTTTCATCCTTTGTCCCGTGGGCAGGAATTTGGTTTTCCACTTCTGTCAAAAATTACATCAGCACAGTGGTTGCTGAATCTATGGGCAGTCTCTTGTGGATTTGCTGTCCATTTTTTGTAATACAGTATGAACTGTGAACTTCAAACCTCTAACCCAGACTGTAATTTAAAGCTGCTCTTTGAAATGTACAAGATTTCAGGCTACAAATCATGTGTATAAGTTAAAAAAAAAACTATGGGTCATTTCTACGTCACTGGATTCTGGATACTTGTATTTAAAGTTTAAACATGATGAAATCGCATCTCTTTAATGTTTCTTTTGCAGCAGCATTTTTTTTTTTTTTTTTTTTTTTTTTTGTGTGTGTTTTTTTGCATTAGCTTTTTTTTTTTTTTTTTTTTTTTTTTTTTTTTACTTTGGCTGAAATAATTGGGTGACTTTGGTGAATTAGATGGTTGTCTAAAACAAGACGGTGCCCTGGACCACATTGCATTTCCTCACCTCTGTTACAAGGTAAGAGCACACAGGTGAACTGGTGCCACTGTCCAGCTAATGCTCAATGACTTTTGAAGCAATGGCAACTAGATTAAGTAAGCCTGAACTCTGGAAGTTGGTTTGGTTTGGTTTGGTTTTTTAACAGATATTCCCTCTTCTGTTACAGAGTGGAAGTAATGAGAAAATTTTTATATAGCAGCCTAGTAAGTTTCACGTTTTAAGGGTTACAAGGGCCTTCATTTCCTTTCTTTTGGATTTATTGTTTTTACTGAAAGTTCTTTAATTCTTGTTGCTACAGTGGCAGTAAGGTGATACTAATTACCAACAGGTTCAGATTAGAGAACCTCCCGGAGCGTGAAGTGAACATGTGAGGATGGAAAGCAAGCAAGCCCACAGCACAATGCACCGAGGAAGAAGAGTGGGAGGCTTTTAAAAATCTGCCTGCAGCAAGACAGCAAACTGAAATTGAAGTCCCCTGAGATGGGTGTGAAAAGGAAACTTTTGTGCTGTCCACATGGAGGGCAGTTAAGGAGACTATAGAGAGATGCTCAGCTATGAAGGCAGAATGGAGAAAGGGCAATCTTTTTTCTCTCCCTTTTTCGTCTGTGCAGTGAGACTGAAGGCAAAAGGTGGTTTTATTCTCAGGCTTTTATTTGCTTTGACTCACCCAGAAGGCTTATATTCTGTGTTACCATTTCCCTCATCCAACTATTTTACTTTGTTGTTCAATGAAATGTAATCTAGAGACTAAACCCCCTTTTTTATGTGTTGATGTTCTTGCTTCAAAGGAAATTTGGAGTAGCTCTATCTCAAGGTTCTGGGATCTTGTCACAAAAATCTTTTAAAACCATTTCTTGGCAAAAGATGCCTGTTCTCTCCAACAGGTAACAGTGGTATTAACAACTGTATTTAACTGACAAATATGTACCAAAGAGATTAGATTGTCATTAATTGTGGATGACATGGTTCAACTTATAAAAGAATTGCTATAATTGTACAATTACTGTACTTGTAAGAGGCAAAAAAAGTCTAGGCAGAGGTTTTCTTTATGTCTGTAATTTGCAAATAGGAGACTGGCAACCAAGAATCAGACATTATTAGGAAACAACAGAAATTACTGCATTACTAATACCATTACCTTATATTTGAAGGCAACATGTAAGAGAGCATTATCAGTTATGAAAGGCAAATAACTATTCCTTTGAAAATCTTATTCTCGAGGATGGCAGCAGGTTGATCAGCTGTAGCTGATGTCTTCCTCAGCCAGTTTTTTATAGAGTATTCTTGTAAGCCATGAGATGCTTGTATGGAGAAGTAAAGATACTTCTGCATTCTCTCCTTCATGTTTGATCTGGGGAAAAAAGGGGTCTAGACACAGGACAAGAGAATATAAGCTACTGAAAAAGACTCTTGTTTTTCAGAGCTTTCTAAAATGAAATCCAAGGGGTATCATGAAGGTTAATTTCTATGACCTAAATATACTCTCACACTTACTCTGTGCTTGGTTAGTAACGCTAATGGGAGATACATGTTTTGGCACAGGAGACGTCAATAGAAAAAAAAAAAAAATACTGACAGTAATAATAAGCTGCATATAGTTTAATCCATAGGGGTCTTTTGAAAGATGCTAGAATTACTAGACTGGAACTTGTACTACAAAAACCTGGTCTAAATCCAAGAGGAACTACTTTTATTTACTTTTATAAATGTTAGAGCAAATTGGTTTTGATCAACTATTTTTTACAACACCTTGCTTTTTTCATTTGTTAAAAAGAGTGGAAAAATAAAATATTTATTTTCATGATTACTTTTAAAATAAAAAGATTGGATTGTTGCCTCTGAATTAAAAAAAAAAAAAAAAACTACTATACGCTTGCTGAAATTCATACAAATAATGAAAGAATCTGCAAATTAAAAACCCCATATTTTTAGTGCAATGGAAAGATTTCTTCTACAGAACAATAAAAACTAACCAAACAAACCACAAAGCAAGACTTTCAGATTGACTTGAATGATTTCCTCTCCTCTTCTGTGCTATTTTTTGCAATAAGATCAAGAAACAACTTCCAACCATATCTGTAAGAAGTCACCATATCAGGCTCCAAAGTTATGAAAAAGCTAGGACTATAGTTATTTATACATATATGAGTATTTTAGATAATATTTTCAAGCTGTTCCATATTTTTTATTGGCAAAGCTGTTACAGCTAAGTAGAAGATGACTCTGATTTTTGTACTTCAAGATTTTCATATGAGAAACATAGAAACAGTTGTTCTAGATTAAACTCATCACAAAGCTATATCTATATCCTACCAATCCTTATGTTAGATAGATTAAGTCGAGTCAGTTTCTAATCTCCTTGTTAACTGTAATGTATTTTCTAAATCTTGAAGACAAAATTCAAGAAAAAGTACTTACAGTATCAGCTATCCATTACCAGAGGGTACTCTAACAGCCATTTTTATAAAACCCCTGTAGCCATCGTCAAATATGCAATAGCAAATCCTTCTTTTAATAATCTGACTCTTAAATAGCTCCAGTTATCAGTGTTTAAAATATTATCACTATCCAAGGCTATGCTCCAAAGTACAGTCATCCTATGCTTTTGTCACAAAAGCTGCCGAAGAATACAAAATATTAACAAACCAGATTATTTGTTAGTCATATGTCATTTAGATATTTTTTTCAGTTTCTGTAAATGCCAGCTGCCATCTTTGATTATGTATTTAAATATTTCCATACTATTAGCCTGTTATTTAAACTCAGAGCAGATATTCTAAGCTATCATGTCTGTAGAAGTTCCTTCAGAAGTTCCTTCCAGGCAACTTCTCTGTCAATTTCAGTTTGCCCTGTTAGACCACCAAAATGCACCAAATGAGTATTGAAAAGATATGGGAATTATTTGAGGTTTAATTCAAAGCCATGAAATTCAAACATAGGTAACTGTAGGTACTCATAATTGCAAAAATTCTAGGACAAAATTTGCTAAGAATACACATCAACATTCTATTCTGGTATAACTTCAGTTTGCCATTTGGCAATTTTCATTTTCCTCGTTAAATTACCCGTTACTGAAAGTTACTGAAAGTTTGAAAACTTTCAGTTTCTGGAAAGAAAACTCAAAACAAAAGCTAAAGTGTATTCAGTTCACTGAATTTTTCATAACTCAAAAGAGGGATGTTGTTGTAATTTAATGGGGAAATTAATTATTTATTTTATGGCATAGAGATGGGAGGAGTTCACAAATTGTAATTATAACTACTCTGTGAGAAACTGAATTACATGAAGTATTGTTGTTAGACTGTAATGCCAGAAGTGTAACAGGTGAAACAGTTTCACTTGCATAAAGTTCTTTCTTCACTTTCATATTAATCTCATTTTTCAAAAATTTCTTTTCAGTGACGAGCCCTGATTCAGAGTTTGTAGTTACCATTATTACAGTAATATTACTTCATAACACTTTTTTTTCTAGTCCTGATATGTTCAGTCCCAAAATCCTTAAAGCTAAAGGTTCCTGCAGCTGAAAGGTCTCTTTTTGACTCTATCAAACTACTGTTCTTAGTCTAGATCATAGCTTACTTTTATAGATGTAGTCTTAATAATGACATGAGAAGTCAGTGTAAACAAGTAGTCCTTAAACTTTTACGTGATCAATACAAGACTTTTTTACGTCTGACTTATCCAGAATGCTAGACCATATTTCCAATAATAAGACTACATAAAAGGTGTCTCAAATTGGAGACTCAGAAGTTGGGATGTTCAGCATTATTTGTCTACTGTCCACAAATAAAGACAATTTTCTTTATAATTCTAAGTATTCAGTGGTGATAATTTTTTTTTTTTGGCTCAAGACTGATTTAAAAAGTAGATAGAGAAAATACCTGTAATTGCTTCAAGTTAGATGAAAAAAAAACCACACATAATCTCTTATGCCTGAATGAGAAATTATAATTTGTATTCTACAGTCAGTACCCCCACAGTCAGTGACCCCACTATAATAATAATGCACTCCAAACAATTTCTGTATGTGTCGTATTCTGTCACCACCAAAACTAAAAGTCACATTATCTCCTATTTCTTGCTTTTTCTATTGCCTACCTGACCCATCACAAGAGAAGAAAATACCTTAAACATGATAAAGTACCACCAAATGAAGTGTCTCCTCTGTAACAAAATGACTCAGAAAGCCTTACAGCAGGCAGACAGTTGCCCAGGCATACTTCAGCACAAATGCTGAGGCAAAGACACAAGGTGAAGAGGCAAAGATGAGTACAGGCCTCCTGTAATAACATTTGCCAATTTTGGGGAGTTTTATGTTTCCCTGACTGGGTCAAAACGCTTTGTGTCCTTCTCCTCCTCCCTCAAAGTGGAGGAAAATTAAAAGGTAGCAAACCTTTCCACATGGCAGCTTTATGACGGTTTTGTTTGAAGATGACAGGTGTCATACCATCTGCACTTTAATCTGGAAAAATCTTTGAACTCATCCTCTTTACTTGGCAGGTTATCAAATTTGGAATCACTCAAAACACAGAAATAATCTGTCAACAAAAGACACTGGGAAGGTTGGACAGTGCTCTGAGTTATAATCCCAGAAATGAGAGAGGCCAGATGTTGTTCTCACTGATATTATCCAAAGAAATATTGTCAGGGACCTAAGGCCAGAGGGCATGGAGACAGATGTCACCCTGTGCCATGGGAGAGGTGTGCAG
>JMFS01073431.1:0-42885 GCA_000699545.1 Podiceps cristatus | reverse complement strand
CCCGCCGGGCCCCGGCCCCGGGAGCGGGGCCGTCTCTGCGGTCCGCGCTGTCATTTGTTCCGTTTGCCGCTTTATCCGGGGGGAGCAGCGTGTTCATTTTCTTTCATGCTCCTTTCCATTGAGAGGCTTTCATTCAAGTTTCTTAAAAATAACAAGTGCATCTGTAAGCAGTGACATAATGAAGCTATAAATTCTCCGTCTACTTATAGTTCTTTAACATTTTACAACGGTCTGCTCTTTTGGGTTAGTCATGACTGAGGGTTTGCAGCATTGTGAATGTTCGTTAAGGGTTTTCGGGGGTGGAGAGTTTCAGCTCTTAATATACCTAATAGCAAGAGAGCTAGCTGGAAAATAATTCTATAATTTCAACTTTTTCTTAAAAAGTCTTTTCCGTTTTTACATTATATTGAAGCAAAGATTATAAAACATTTTGATAATGAGTGAGTTAACACGAGTAAAAAACTGCAAGAAGGATATTTGCCAGAATAATTTCACTTTAGAAACCTCATTTGGCATTTTTTATTTTACTGGAGTTACGATTTTTTTTTTCTGCTGACCATACAATATTACAAAACATAAAGTTTTCCTGGCACAAGTTGGATACCTTATGTAGTACAACATTAAAGCTTGCTGTAACGTGTCGAACAACAAAACAGGACTTTTACCAATCCTGTAGTAATACAGTTACTTACATGAGATTTTAATTGAACAGTTCTGATAACTATCTGACTTACTAGAAAATATCATTTTGTGTAATTTGAGTTTAAAAGATTGTGTCTAATGTTTATGACTGTCATGAAATAATTGTATGTTAAACGAGGTAATCATAGGCAACTCCTTTGAGCAAATCTGCCAATTTTTTTTGTTTTGCCTACAACGTTCCAATCTTCTGAAGGACTTTCAGCTTTGCATGTCTGTCTGAATGTGGAAGAATGTGTTTGTTCTTGTGATTCAAATACAGATTTGCTGAGAGAAGTCTGTAATGGATAAGTGCCCAGGAGTTATTTTTATCTTTGAAAATCTCCAGACTTTGAATAGCAAATGGCAGTCCTTTAGAATAAAGATACAAGTGCTGGTCTAAATTGTCCCAGGCTTAGCTCAGCTCATGAAAAATGTGTGCAACTGGGCAGCCATGTACAATTCCCACTGCCTTGAAGAATCAGGAGAACTTGTTCGTAGCTGGACATCCTTCATGTACCTCTGAACTGTTGCCCACAGGCATAAAAGTTCTCTGAGCTGATCTGCTACAGAGGAGCTCAGATCTGGCTAGGTGTGATTGCTTGTCAAATGCGCGTGGGATTTTGAATTTACAGAGAGCTTTAATAGTATGATACAGAGATCAGGTTTTGTGGACAGATGTAATAGACATTTCTATAGTCCTGGATTTCTCTGTTTGTAACAGAATGCAGGTTTTGGTCTGAATGCACCGACTAAGGAATGCAGGTATGCTTCTGCAAGACCTTTATGAGTTGCTGTAAAGAAGGTATTGCACTGTTGGACTACTAAGCCCTAGCTGCGACCAACCCAAACATCTAATTCCAGGGCTTGGTGAAGCATGTTGTGAGATTCATTGTATATGGCATGATTTTAATGCAAGTTCGTGTTCAATCAGAACTTTTAATGCATCAAAAAAAAATAGTGTTACTTAATCAAATCTTCTCAAACACTTTTAAAGAGAGAAATATGTTCTCAGCTTCCTCATTAAACTGAGGAAGAGTTTGTAATATGATATGATAACAAAGGGGTGAAATTACTGTTTTCTAGAAAAAAAGATCTTTGCTTATTCCTGTTTTTTTCCCTATTAAAATTCCATTCCTTTAAAAATACATGCCTGATACAAATACAGTGGTACTCCAGATGACCTTAATTTTCATATTCTTTCTGCCTATTATTTCTAAATTTGTAGCCATCGTATCATGACTATGGTGATATAGATGCTATACCTTGCTTCTATATGAAGAGAGCATTAGACATCCTTGTCTCAGAACATCTCCCAGATCTTGTGTAATTGACATTTTCTTCAGTGCGCTACAGACCTGCCATAGATTTGTGCAACCTATGTGGCATGACTAGAGTTGCCTTGAAGGCAACGTGAAGGTGTGACACATCCTTTAAACAGTTTCAATTTTCCACAATAGCTGTGGAAGAGGTCAGAATTTTAGTGAGTCAATATATAACCATGGTATCCTTTTGCTTCTAAGAGCATGTGTGTGAAAGGTGTCTCATGGAGTTTTAAGATGGCTGCAAATTGGAATAAAGAGATTATGTGACTGTTGCTATTGTTATTCATATCATGGCTTTTCCTAGCCAAGGGCCATGTGGAATTGTGGAAGAATGGTTACTGGGCTTTTTTTTTGGCTTTTATTTCTATGGAAAGTTGTGGAGATTTATTTAGTCCATGAATAAATTAACATGATCCTGCCAGAGTTCAGGCTTTTCTTATGGGCCAAATGGCAATTAGAAATAATGCATAGGGGTGATGGTTTGGAGGTCAGTACTCAGATTCTGAAAATAAACTTGTGGGAAGCTAAATAACGTGCCCCTTAGTAAAGTAGAACAAAACCAGTCCTATGTTACACCTTTCAAGATATGAACGGAAAGGAAAATCCTACTTCTTGTGTAGGCTGTTGCATTGACAGCTGCCTTTGGGTAATCTGAGTGTCCTCCGTGTCTTCTTGCTCCGGGAAGAAAACCTTTTACTCCTCACTGGCCTTTGCTTGACACACGCATGCGGGTCTTGAATGAGTTGTGTTAGGGTTAAAGAGTAGGATTTTCAAGAAACACTTCTAGATGGTCTTTTGCCTCTTCCAAGAAAACACTCTGTATGTGCTCTTTCCAAAGTCGGACTTACTTTCACCTCTAATTTAACTTCAATAATGAAAATCATGGATTTATAAGGTATAGTGCTAGTACCTCTCCGGTCTTATGGTACTTTGGTTTTAATGCTTTAGAAGACTTCCACTAAGAAGCCAGCAGAATTGTAAGTTACTAATATGCTCTTGAAAAAGAGAATTAAAGATTACTTTGATCCACTTACTCCCTCTAAGCATACTCATTCTTTATGTGGGAGTTCAGTTTTCTGTTGGCAGTGTGTGTGTAGAATCTTAGGCTCTAGAGGCTCACTGACCTCCTGCAAAATTTTGTAAGTACACCGTGCTGTACACTTGCCCTAGATTACTCTCCCAGGAGATGTCAGAGATCCTCATTAACGAGCATGTAGTTTCCCAGTATTCCTCCAGGGCTTTCCAGTAAAGCCTTTGTACATATATTTGTTTAATATTCTTGGAACTGCACTTGGAACAGGATAATGGAGTTAAATAGCACGTGCAATTTTTGTTCTTTCTGATCATTGCTGGCATTAAGAACATTTTAAAATAGCTGTTCAACTATACAATTTCAGTGGCATGGCTGGAGTAAAACCTAGAAAGCTGAATCAGTTAAAAAGGCCATCACAATAGTCTGTTTCATAAAAGCTCCTCTTCTCAGTTATCTGCTATCTATTCCCTATTAATCGTAATTAGACTAGTCCAAGCTCCTGAGGTTTTCTACCTAGAGCATGCCTTTTGTGGCACGGCAGATTAACCTCAGAGCTGGATTTGTTTAAAAGTCCTTTTTTAGTCAGTCATGTCTTGGCATGTTTGTTCAGGGTTTTTTTCTCCAGACGTGTGCCAGGTGACTTTTTAAGAAGCATCTTAATGATATTTCAAAGGTTATGGAATAAAAGAAAAAGCTAATACGGAAATTATAGTGGTAATTACATTTTATTTTTGAATGTTTGTTGCATACAAGGAATTTGGATCTAGGAATAGAAACTTGATATTTTTAAAGCCAGAAGTCCTGCTGATTGTTCAAATTTATAACTTGCTGAGTTATAAGCCACAGAAAAAAGGTTTTGTGCCACAGTTATTTAAAATTCCTGGCAGTGTACCAGTTTGCGTACACTGTGGCATGGCAGGTTTATGGGCTGTGTTATTACCCTCCTGGTGGTATTTCAGGATGTTGTGGTAGAAGTGCTTTCCTCGTAACTCTGGCTGCATGTCTTAATCCAAATTTACTACTCTTAAGGTGAGAGGGAAATGTATGGGCTTAAAAAAAATGATAGGCTATTACATTTATTATTCTAGAATTTTTATTCTCATTTGGGGAATTACAGTTGTTATTTGTATGAAAACATTTTTTTCTAACTGAGAGCACAGGTACCAGATATCATGTATGTGAATCTTTAGATTAATGTGAGGCTGAAAATCATGGTGTGCGGGGAGAGTGTTTATATTTCTTTGAGTTGATTTACCTTTTCCTGATATCAGCTGATGACTTGGAGCTGAGATGGAAATTAAAATCTCTATCATGTGACTTCCATCATCTTGAGCAAGCCCCTTAACGCACCCATGCTTTGCGAATAACTGTATCTGATAGCAGTCAGGGTCCAACAGACCAATTGGCCCAAACCTTTGGAAATCTGTTGTGCAATTTCACTTCTGTTCACTGTTCAAACACATTAGCGCTCAACGCTTCTTAGCAAAGGCTTGTGCAGACTCCTTGGAGGTACTCAAGCAGCTGGGTTTTTTTTAACATTGTGTTAACAAATGTTTGTTGGCTAGCCTTTTTCTTCAGTGGCAGTTGACGCTGATGATTTTGAATATTAGGTGTTTTTTACCCAGGTAGCCAGTATTTACATTTTATTAGCAGGTTAGCTCACAAAGAATGTTTGGCCCCACATTTCAAATCTTGGGAAATTTGTCTGAACTGCTTCAGTATATTAGGGTTATTTGGAAAAAGGAATCTGTGACACTTTATTAAAACTCAGCTAGATGTAGTGAGAAATATAAAAGTAGTTAGAAAAAATAGGATACAGAAAGTTAGAATATTGTTGAAAGCATTCTAATCGTATTGTTTTCCTCACAGTAATCCAAAGATATCTTCATATCCTGCAAATGAATACTTCAGTTTTTGAATGTAATGGAAAGGAAATTTATGGAATCTCTCCTGATTCAATTTGAAACAAGCTTGCAGAATCATTATTTATATCTTATTTAGGTATTACCACTGATTTCAAGATAAAGGGTATTTAAGTATTCTGTGTAATACCTCATGAGTAAAATTACTCTTGCAGTAATGTATTAGCCCTTTATAGCATGCTGTCATCTTAATTACAGGGGTTGGAGAGAGGAGCAAAAAATCAGTTTTCTACTTTCAGCAATTTCATCACAAGTATCAACCAAAAGAAAGAAGGCATCGGAACCAGAAGTTCGCCTACACAACTTGTTATACCCAACATCAAAAATGGTAAGAGAATAAAAGCCCGGTGTTACTTAGTTACCAATTTAAGAAGGTGCTCAGTGTTCTGCCAATATTTGTATTGTGGTAGTCCCAGAAAATCTAGAAAGCTAGATTTCATTAAATTATGCTGTGTTGTATGTTGTACAGGCAGTGATATATATGATAGTCCATCCCCTGTAGAGCTTATGTCATAGAGACAAGTTGGATAAGAAAAAAAATAGCCCTGAAGGATGAAATAATCATCTGAAATTTTAAAGAAAGTTACAGATTCAGTAATCCATCTGCAGATCCCGTTTGTCTAACTGCAGTCAGATGGCAGTTTCTCTAGAAATTGTCTTAGAACTTTGTGGAGAAGATTTTTCTGTTGCCATCTGAAGGATGTCAGGGATGAGGCAAGCATAGGGCTTTTAAGGGAGATGGTTGCTGGAGTTGCTGTTTTTCAGTGAAGATGACAGCCAGTGATGACACAAAAAATTCACAGGCGAAGATCCAGGAGTTCTGAAGAGCTTTAAAAGTGAGGTAGGTGGTTGTGGTATGATGAGGTAACAGTAATTGATGAAAAGATAGAAGGTGGAGCTGTGTATTCGGTATGGTAAGCTAGAACCGTGAAGCCTGATGAGGTGACATTGTGGTTAGACCTGAAATTTTTATTATATATTAGATTTTTGGGCTAGGATATGGAATTCCAGCAATTTGGGACTTTTGTTAAAAGTCTGTACAAACATTTCAGATTTGTATTGATCTCGCCTCTGAGCAGGTGTCTCTTGGCCTTATTGTTCTGAGGTTCTCTAAGTCTTTGAGAATGAATTTGAGACTAGAAAGAAAGAGACTGCATTATTTGAGATCTCAGTAGTGAGACAGGAATTGTCCATTTCAAAGTCCTGTAGAAAAAGGTGGCTTATACCTTGCAGGATTGGATCCTTATTAAAATCTTTGTATCAATGGTGGATTAGACAGGATTTTGTACTTGCTCAAGTCACTTTGTACTACACAAAGGCAACCAAGGTGGCTGGAGGTGGCCAGTGAAGAATTCTCCCACTACTGCATAGCTTACCGGAGTTAAGGTAGCAGTGGTGTTCTTGAGGGCAGTACTTGGGGGTAAAGCAAAAGGAAGATGCTGCAAAGCAGGTCAGAGCTCTGCTGATACTTAAAGTGCTGTAAGGACAAGCTAACAAAGGCAGAACAACCACCTTCAGGCGGCCATTGCTCTCACCTATATATTTTTAAAGAAAAGTCTTCATATGTGAATTGCATGTGAACAATTGCAATATCGTTGGAATCTGAGAGTCCTCAGAGAAATAAAATGCTTTGCCTTTCTCAGCGTTATATTCCTCAGAAGCTAGAAGTGACCTCTTGTCAATATTAACTCTTCAGCTGCTAGGCTTTTTAACAGAAACATGCATGTGGTTGATTCACAGACTCCAAGCTGCTGTCTTTCACTATTTAAGCTTTGATTGTTTCCTGTCCAGCTTCTTTCTGAATAGTTCCTTAATACAATCTTACGTTATGATATAAAAGCCTGCTTAATAAAATTTAGGACAAAGCAAAATTAAATCTAGTATTGGGCCAATACCATACCCTTTTGCAGAAAAATACTGTACTAAACAGAAGACATCTGCACCTCCCCCTGCCTTTTTTTTTTTTTTTTTGGTACCTGACAAGACTGGTAAACTCTAAACACCTCTCTCCCTTGAACTGCCATCAGTTCTTGCTGCACATGATGCTGTCCCAGTTGCAATTACTGCTTCATAAGTACTTAGTTGATGATTTTCATCACACTAATGTATGGCAATATTTATTGTAGTCAAGCTCAGTGTGTAAAATTGAGCAGATCATTTCAGGATCAGGGTAACCTGTCTGTATAAAACCTGATAATTTTTACTAACAGGTCCAAGGTGCACTTAAAATTTTTTGAGGAGGTATGTCTGTTCTGTGGAAAAAGTAATCACTGAAACAAGCTTCTCAGTTAAAAATGCTTCTTTTGCTGTTCTAGAATTCAGCAATGATGCTTGATTGGTGGGTTTATTTCAGTTTATATATACATGTGTTATCTCTCTGAATATGTGTGTGTATATGTGCATATAATGGTAATACTTTAGGCTTGAGTTCAAAGAATGTTAATTTCATTGAAAAACAAAAGTGTGGAAATGGTAATGCTGGTAAATACAGGATGAAAGCCAGGGTGACGTTTGTTTGCTATGTAGCTGCCACAGAGACTGAATTTATATAACAGGTTTCCTGATGCAGCAATGATCTAGCATGAAATCTCTATATGAACTAGATTGTTCTAGTTCTTTTATAACGTTACAAATGCAAGTAAGATTTGTTTGCTTTACCTACTTCAAAAATTTTCAGCTGCCAGTACATCTGTTGGTCACTGTAAAAATAACTGCTGTTCTAGATTCATTCACCCTAAATTTCCTTGTACTAGTCAACTCTGCTTTGTATCGATGAGATTATCTTCCTCAAAATTTTTGATCATGCCCTAAGCAGTCATGCATTGCTGAGTCTTTTTACTTGATGTAACTGGGCAAACAGCCAGAAATTACTGCTTTTTCTTGTCTTGTAATATTGTGTTATTACTGCTTATCAACTCAACACATAAAATTTCAAGTTTCTCTTCAATGGAACTCAAGTGACAGATCTTAATAAATATTTTTGAATGTCAAACAAGCAAATAAATCTATTTACAAATAAACTTGAATTCTGGCAAAACATACTGAAGATGACAGTATTTATTAAGCATATTATTAAACTCAGTTTTAGTATATCTAATTTAAGCTGCATATATTTCAAAGAAAATTGCATCACTGACAAGGTGCAAGTTACCAGCTTAGCACTGCAGCCTCAATTTACTGAATGTGAACAGCTTCTGTCAGCAGCCGTCTCTTCTACAGATGTGGAGAGAATATTTTCCTCATTTCAGTGTATTCAGCTGTTTATAATTCAATGCTTAATCCATATAAATGTGAGAAGACAGAATGAGAGCTAAATGAAAATGACTTGTCTTTCTCAGAGAATAAAAATAAGACGTAGTCTTAGTTTCTTTTCTGTCGGACTATCCTGCTTTCAGAGAATGATGTGCAATAGCACTTGCATAGCGGGATTGTTGGGCACCTTGGCTTGAATTCATGTAGTATCTATGTGCCCACTTTGTTTTTAAAATTACAACTATTCTCTTTAAATGGCTTTAAATTCCAGCTGTGAGAGTAGGCAAGGTTCCATATCTATAATCAATGCCATCCTCACCAGATTGAGGGCAGCTCTGATCTGTTACCGTCTGATGAATGGTGGCTGAGTTAATCACAATGACAGCATGAATGAAAAGAATCCGCCTTTGGGTTTGGGGGATTTTGTTAGCATCTATTTCCCCACTGTGATAAATGTGTGGTAGTGATGCTACTTTGATGTTTAGTTAATTTAAAAACCCAACTACTCTTGGAAAAGGCTTAGAGGGTTCTCAGACAATTCATAGAGGATTTTGTTTAATGTATTTAACTTTTGAGAACACTTTTATATTGTGTCTTTTATCCCAAACATATGTCATAATTCATATAAACACTTTTAAAACATGAAGTATAAATCAGACTAAAAAAGCATTTCAAGGATATTTGAGAAGACACTGTCAGTAAAATGGATGTTTGTGTATGCTGCATTGGAATATTTTTTCATATTTTTGGTGGGTTTATATTGGTTGGCTGCCAGACAGACACCAAGCTGCTCACCACCTCAACAGGACACAGGGAGAAAGTAAGATGAAAAAGCTCATGGGTTGAGATGAAGACAGGGAGTCCACTTTCCATTTACCATCACAGGCAAGCCAGGCTTGACTTGAGGATATTAATTTATTGCCAGTTAAACAAAACAAAAATAAAACTCAAAACACCTTCCCCCTGCCCCCCCTTCTTCCCAGGCTCAACTTCACTCCTTTGTCCCCCACTCTTCTACCTCCTTTCCCCCAAGTGGTGTAGGCAGGTGAGGAATGGGGGTTGCTGTCAGCTCATTGAACTGCATCTCTACTACACCTTCCTCCTCACGTTGTTCCCCTGCTCCAGCATGGGGTCTCTCCCACAGGGCAGTCTTTCACAAACTTCTCCAACGTGGGTCCTTCCTGTGAGTTGCAGTTCTTCAAGAACTGCTCCAATGTGGGCCCTTTCCACAGGATACAGTCCTTTAGGAATGGACTGCTCCAGCGTAGGTCCACCATGGGCCGCAGTTCGTGCCAGCAGCCTGCTTGGGCATGGACTCTCCATGGGCTGCAGGTGGCTATCTGCTCCCCCGTGGTCCTACATGGCTGCAGGGGGGCAACCTGCTTCACCGTGGTCTCCTCCGCAGGCTGCGGGAGAATCTCTGCTCCAGTGCCTGAAACACCTCCTCCTCCTCCACTGACCTGGGTGTCTGCGGGGTGGTTTCTCTTTCTTTGTAGAGGTGTGGTTTTCGTTGTTTGGGGTTTTTTTTTGTGTTTTTGGTTTTGGTTGGGCTTTTGTGTTGTTGGGTGGTTTGGTTTTTTAAATCCCTCCTCTCAGCTGCTGTGCACTGGTTTTTACCCTTTCTTAAATATATTACTACAGAGGCACTACCAGTGTCATCTATGGGTTCAGCTTTGGCCAGTGGTAGGTCTGTTTCAGAACCAGCTGTGTGAGGTTTTAAACTCATTACTGTTTCAGCAGCAATTCTCTGCAAGACAGAAAACTTGGATTTCCTATTTAATTTATTGGAGAGATTCTTTTAGTCTGTAGATGATCCACAGTCAGCTCTAGCTAAAATTGTATATCACAGTATAGAAAAACTGACTGAAGACTTGTGCTTGTATGTCAGAAAATAGTTGGACTTTGATATGGTTGTGCTTGAGATTTTTCTTAGGTCTAGAGAACGCCAATGTTGCAGTTTGTATCTTACAATATTTACAATATATATTGTAAACAGAATCATGGATGACACTACTATTTGTGACTAATAGCTACCAGTCATGGACTGCTCGGTTTGTCTTTCAAACAGCAACTCTAACAGGATTGCCCTGGGTAACTCTGCAATTCTTTGACATCCTTTGACTTTTTTTTTTTAAAAAAATTATATTCTAACTTGCTTAGCTTGAGTTCCTCATAGGTTCTGGTAGATGTAATGTTCAGAATAGGCACTTTTTATGCATCTGATGTTAGAAGGAACTTGGCTTAATGTTAAGAAGGTTGAGCATCTAGAGCTAACAAATAGATTTAATGAAAATTCTGCAGCACTCATTTCTAAAAATGAAACTATATATGAACTTGGGGTTTTCTTGTATGATGTGAATACTGCTGTATGTATATCAGTGCATGTTAATGATGTAATACCAGCATGTCTTATGTAAGTACAGTATTTTGCTGTTTTCCCTAATAATGAGTTGGAATACAGATTCTAGAGCTAACAAATAGATTTAATGAAAATTCTGCAGCACTCATTTCTAAAAATGAAACTATATATGAACTTGGGGTTTTCTTGTATGATGTGAATACTGCTGTATGTATATCAGTGCATGTTAATGATGTAATACCAGCATGTCTTATGTAAGTACAGTATTTTGCTGTTTTCCCTAATAATGAGTTGGAATACAGATCACCAGCTTTTTTTTTTTTTTCCTTTTTTTGTGTGTTTTTTTTTTTTTTTTTTTTTTTTAGCCAGAAGCATGTCAGCAATTCAGATGTGAAAATTTGGCTTTGTTTTGTTTCTTTGTTTTTGTAATAGGCAAATGATTTATCTGCAACTTGGTCCAGCAGCTCATTTGTAAACCAGTTGAGTTTCTTTCTTTTGGAAGGCCTTAGACGGGAGACAGACTGGCCGATTTTCTCCCTGCATTGGCAGGAGGGAGCACTTTGTTCACAAAGTTATAATTACAAACTCAGGACACAATTTTTGTTTCTAGGGTTTTATTTCCCTTCAATTAGTCAAAGTTTCCATCATGTCTGGGATAAGCACATAATAAGAAAAGTACTTGGACGAGTAGGGGCTTAAAGATGTAGAATCAACCAGCGCAAGTTTTCTTTTATTTTTTTTTTCCCCTAGTTCCTGTATAGCATCAACCAGCGCAAGTTTTCTTTTATTTTTTTCCCCCTAGTTCCTGTATAGTTGTATTTTACTAGCTAAATTTTTATGTATGATTGCATTGTATTTATCGTTCTTTAATTTTTTTTTAATAAGTGAGAGACCTACCACCTATTTGTCTCGATGTACGACAAAAGCAGCGCATCTCTATAGATACACTACCCCAAGAACTGAAAGCTCCAATTCCTCCTGAACCTTCCCTTCCCATCCGAACCAAAACTGTGAAAGACTTTCAGTAAGTTACACTGGTGTTCCTAAAAGTGTACTTTCTTTCTTTGGACTTTCTTCATTTTGTCCTAATTCATACATTTGCTTTTGTTATTTTCAAACGAGGAAACAGTTCACTAAGATGGACAAGTAGCTAGCCTGGTTGTGATGGTGGGGTTGATAACTCTTACTGTGAAAATTATCAAAATACTTTCTCCAGCTTGAAGTGTTGTTTTGTTCAAGAAATGGCAAAGCTTGTACTTCAGAGTTAGAAATTCAGTTCCAGACATTCAGTAGATGTTTACTTCTGGGAAAAAAATATGTACGGCTTATTGTAGGTGGGAAAATCCCTTTCAATCTTAGGTATTTTGTTTGCACTGCCAGTTTTAGTATGTCCTGTCCATTGAGGTATTGGGCATTCTCAGTCTTGTGTGAAACACCACGCAGCAGACACTTAAATGTATAGCATCTATTTGAGGACCTGGAGTGGTGATCATGTGGACTGCACTCTTTCTGACTTTGGCTAAAAGTGTGTTAATTTTCAATATTGGTTTTAGGACAAAAGCTTATTTCTTCTTACATGTATCCTTGCTGCTTACGTGACCATAATTTTAAGTAGTCTAAGTGTAGGCTATTCTAGTACTTCTCTATGAGAGGCACTATGCTTTAAGTTTGTCTAAGTAAAAAGAGTTTTAATCTTAAAGAGCCTGTGCAGACAGTATTTCTGCTGCTGCCCCGTAACACTGATTTAGCTAGAAGCAGAATTTACGTGAAGTAGTGTCTTGTGTTCCACTTCTGTTTTTCCAGATCAGTAGAGACCCGTAATGAAAACCATATCTACATTAGATTTCTTCCCGCACTGTTACGATACGAGCACACGATGCTTGATGGGCTTAGCTCAGCTAGCAGAAGTCCCTAGGGAAACTACCGGAATTGTTTTTAACGAGTATAGCCTTGTTTCCCTGATGTCAGGTCTACATCACAAAGTTTTGCTAGCTTTGCTTGGTTCATTCACTGTGAGCACATGGCAATAGAGAACGAATTTTCTCTACTTAACATAGCTATGTTCCCAAAAATTGTGATGTTAACACTGTCATTTGAGGAAATGGCATAACTTTGAAAAACTTGATGGCATAAGGTATGTCTACACTAGGGGATTCTGCCTACAATGCATGAACATATATTGGCAGAGTGTTTCTTCAGTGTGGATTTGATCTTAGAGGGGTATTTACTAATTAATTGAAAGTGTGGCTTTTTTTGGTTTTGGTGGTTTTTTGGGTTTTTTGTTGTGTTTTGGGTTTTTTTTTAGCCTAAGCAGCATTATGCTGATGTAATACTCTGGAGTATTTTACAGTAGGATAATCTTGGTCAGGAAACAGGGAGAAGTATTCCTAGGAAAAAGCCTGATTCTGCTATTTTTCAAACAGATGGAAAAAAATGTCACAGTTGCTCCAAGAGACATATGAGTGTATACTCTTCGTTGCTCTTTTCCATGTTTGAAACTTTGTGCATTCATTGAGGAAGAGGAATGCTTTTTGATTAGTCGATGTGTGTGTGTGATGATAAAGGAAACAGATATAAAAGAGAATTTGAAAAGAGCTGATCCTTTGTTGGTGTTCAGGTGATCTGAAGAGCTGAAATTTTTTCCATTTTCAGATTTTTGGATCTATTGACTGCTGCCTAATTATGTAATTATCAAGAATTTTATTCTTTCAAGTAAAGTATTAAAAAGTCAGTAGCCTTTTTGGTATGTCTCACTGATAGCTTTTTATTGGGGGAGGGGAGCAAACTGGGATTTGTATCACCAGCATTGTAGATAGCTAAAATAAAATTCTACTTCAAAGGTTGTTTGGGGTTTTTTTGTTTGAGTTTTTTAAATGTATGATATTATACAAAATTCCATATACTGATACTTGCTTTAAGGTCCAATACTTAAAAGGACTTTAAGAGTAAATCCATAGAGTTTGTTGTCCCCTTAAGGTACACGTATAGTTGCATACAAAGATTAAGTTTTATTTGAAAATTTTGAAGGGAAATAAAATTATGTACAAATGATAATGAATTTGACTTATTTAGGAGCCTGCATACTTAAATAAATTAGTCTCAGAAATTTTATCATGTCAGTGTATCTTCAGCGTTATTCTGTTCTGCTAATTATTTGTCTTAATGTACTGAACTGTGACACCATGAATTAACATCTTGAATAAGAGACATTGCTCAGGTGTATCAAACACAAACTGTGCTTTTGTTCTCCTGTAATACCATGATGTTAAAATGACAAGGAAGGTGTTGGAAAGATACTGATATTATAGTCATCTGCCTTCAAAGCGTGCTTAGTGAGGAAAGCTTACAGAGTTACAGTGCAGTCTAAAGTCTTAAGTGGTTGGGAAGATGGAAGCCTTATATTAGTAATATTTTAATATATTCTTTCTAGGGATGACGTGGAAAAGTCTAAGTCATCAGGAGACTGGAAACCTGTACATGATTTTTATTCTACAACATTTGATTCTTTCTTGGAGATAAATGCTGCATTTAAGGTAGAAAATAATTCATAATACTATTTAGTACTTACAGTGCTTTGTATCTTCAAAGTGTTTACACAAACATCAATTAAAGGCTTGCAGCTAGTTACTCAAGGCCACTAAGATCATTTTGTCATGATCTCACCTACCTTTGGTAGGCAATTTGTTATTGCATTGATTTATTGATTCCAGTTTGAGCAACTATATTTCAAGTGTATGTGGAGCTTAAAATTCCAATATGTAGTTCATTTTGTGACACTATGTGTAGATACTTTCCACAAAAACTACAATTGCAAAATATGCAAGTTAATGCAGATAATATGGAGGACCAGGCAAATCTGGAAACAGAAATTCCCTGTCCCTAAAAAAAATATGTGATGTGGGCTCAAGTAGTATAGCTGTTCTTGTGGTGTGATGGCATACTCGGTTTTCCTTGGGAAAGAACCTAGACAAAATAACCTGTGACTTTTAGTTACTTAACAAATATTGAATGCTTATGATTTTGTTGCTCTTGTTTGAGGATGGATCGACAACAAAGCTGAAAGATGAAAATTTGATGTAATTCATTATTTGAAACCTTTCAACATTTTAAAAATAGAACAACAAGGTAACGGAGTTACATGAATATTGCCAATGTGTAGGATTACCATTGTTTAGCTTCATCTTTCAGATATTAATAAAAGCAACTTAGATTCTTATGCTTTGATAAGGAAAATAGTTACATCTATGTGTGTTTTGTTTAAACTTGCTGTTAAACTTTTATTTTCAAAGATAGCTAAAATATTCAAAACATTTCAAAACCAAAATGTTCTGTGTATTCTCTAACTTACAGAAAGATACAAATTCTCCATTTAATACCATTGAGGACTCTGGAATCAATGCAAAATTTGTGAATGTTGTCTATGATGCCTTATTAAATACTGTAAGTAGAAAGAATAGAATTAATGTTTTAAAACATTGTAACAATTATTTCAGGAAAGAAATATGCTAAGAAGTGATTTCCAAAACCAAAAGTTTTTCTCAGATAGGCACGATTTCTAAAGAATCTCTCAAAACATACTTAAAACGATCCCATGAGAATTGCCATAGAATCATGAAAACTGCTCTAGTAAAAGAGGAGGAAATTTTTGCTACTAGTAACGCATAGTTTATATGGCGGTAGATCTCAAAGACTGCTTGCAAGATATGACATGGCTGTGATGGGGCACTGCATGGTGGGAAATAAGGAAAATGTGAGGACGGGGATAGCAAGAAAGTAGATACTGTGTCTAGTAATGTGCGGGAGTAATTTTACATTATATTTACAGTTTTTAAGTTGTTTAAAGCTGTGAAAGCTACCGCTGGCAAAATGCCAGGCCTCGCTAATAGTCTGTGAGGAAAGATACTTAGGAGCTCGGCATCGTAACACAAAGACTTCTTACCTGGCTTGAATCACAAGCAAAACAAACTCACTTGTTTGTACAATAACTTCCATAGAATATGTATCATTGCATCAGATATGATTTTTCCTCTCCTTTTTCCATAGCCTCAAGATGTTCAGAAGTCAGTCCTAAAAGGAATAATTAATGGTCTGCTACAAGAATGGAAAGGGTAATTATAACAAATGTTTGCCTTAGTGCTGTGCCAGCGCTTACAACTGATACACATTTTGTCTTTATTGTTTTAGCCAAAGCAAGAATATGTTCTGATACAACTTATTGACTCATAAGAACTTGTCTCCTTTTGGCAGGCAAATCTGCTGAAATCTATCTTGAACTGCGTAAGATGACATTGAACCTCTGAGAGGCAGACCCAGACCCAGCCATACATTGCCCCACAAAATCTCAGCTGCCTGTTGCCAGGGCAATTTTTGGGCATCTGAACTGTGAGATGAATTAAGGAATTTCTCCGGAGTAAAATGTATTCTCCCTGCCTGCCCTCCAACAGCAATTAGGATGTTTTAACCTAGATAATTCCTTGATCTGAAGTGTACTTCACGATACCATTCATTTGTGCCAACAGCATAGAAAGGGCAGCACAGGCTGCAGAGAGGGATAGCCCAAAGGCAGGAGGTTTGGAGATGACAACGTTTTAGCAAGAAGTACTAGAAGTGAGAATGCATAGTTTGAGTCACAAAAAGCTACAACAAACAGCGCCTTGTTGTGACTCACGCGTGACCCAGCCCGTGGCTGTTCCTTTCTCCACCTTACACTACCTTTTCTGTGGTGTTGCTGCATGTGTATTTGTGGTGATATAAAAGCCTTGAAGCAGACAAACAGGAAGAAGTACTGAGGCTGCAGTGATAGAAGTGCATGGAGAATTCTGGCAGGAAATATTAAAGATGAGGCAAACAAACTCTTATGTGGTGTCACCCGAGATAGAGAACAGTATGGACTTACCTCTTTGGAGCACCTCTTACTCTTCAATTCTGACTTTTTTTGCCTTTTCTCTTGTGTTATACCATGAAAGACAGATGCTAAAATGGCCTACTGCCTTTCAAGAGTAGTCAGAATCTTTAAGTGTCCTTTTCCATTTCTGAGAGCAGTGAAGATCCTTAAATATGGTATTCTACACATATTGGCAAAGCAAAGTTAAATCGTAGGGTGCATGATTTCATGATTCTTAATGTGTACATATATGATGTATACGTATAGTTCTGCTTTTTATTTTATTCATTTGCAGGCCACGAACAAAAGATGATCTTAGAGCATACTGTATACTTTTACAGGTAAGAAAAATATGGTATTTTTATTTAAGTATATGTCTCTAACTTATAATCTATAAACCAGTATACTATGCAAACGAGATGATGTATAGCTGAAATATTTCATATTTAATTTCCTGTTGTAAGAATGTGTTAAAATATGGAAGAAGTGTAGGGTATGCATGATGAGAATGGAGCTTAATGGAAGATGGGGGAAGGTTGCATAGATTAAAACACGTCTAACTGTTAGTTCATAGTAATTGTTTCCCATCATTTTGTGGGTTGAAAGAACAAACGTTTTAGCAGGTTATTTGTTCTTATTTCTTCCTTATTCCCAGATTTGCTTTGTTGGTATGCTATAACTCTGATCTTTCCAGAAAGTTTCAGTATATGCACTTACTGATATTGCTGTAACTTTCTCCAGTGTTGCATTTTATCCAGCAGACTCTCCCTGCTCTCTCTGACTGGCTACATTATCTGATTTCTGTCTGTGTTATTACCTTTGCTACTATAGTTGATTTGCATTTGTTGCAAATTTCTCCTTTAAATTTTGCCAGTCTAGATAACACCTCCCCACACAAGGAAAGGTTTCTGCTGTTTTTTTGAGAAGATCAGATAGTAATTTAATTTTTTGAGACAATAGTTTTCTTCTCTGGGGTGGTATACTAGCTGTGAATTATAAGGAATATATCCTGCTTTTCCTGCTGAAAAGTGAGTGTGTGTGAACTCATACATAAGAGGGAAAGAAAGTTTGGATTGATGTGTGGGAAGGCAGGAGCTATGAGAATCCTTATGACTGATATGGAAAGCACATCACTCAGAGAAGTGTGATTTATGTGCTACACAGTAAATGACAATCCACAAAAATACATTGAGTACTGCCTTTATTACACGTGGGCTTTCTTTTGAAACAAAAAAAAAAAAAAGTGTTTTACAATATAGGAGCTATGCATTTTTTATTTGACTAGACGTTGCAAATTATTTTTTTTCATAGTTTTCTCATGATCACAGAAATTTTGTGAATTCCCTTCCTGTGTAATTGTAATGGCAGCAAAAAACATAACAAAAAATCCTAATGACTTTTTTTCCCTTTATGCATTTATTAACCTAACACTTTTTTTAATCTTTTTCAGAATCCACAATTTAGTAACACTTCTACTTATGTCATCTATGCTCACTTGCTAAGACAGATAGCAGCCTTAACAGAAGCTGATCATCATTTCCTAGTGCACTGGTCTAAAAAGTAAAAAAAAAAATAAAAAAAATAAAATAAAATTAACAATTCCATTTTTAGGTTTACAATTGTTACTGTATTTCTATTGATGTTGACTGTTTTATAAATTATATGAAAGCTCATTTAATTGACTAAAGAGATTGTTTTTGTTGTTTTCAAAGTACATTTGGGCACAGTCCACTAAGTGATACTGATTTATAGATGCAAAATGTATATAATGTATAAAAATGAATATCTTTATGCAAAAAACCCTTAACTGCAAAAAACCCTAATGTAAGTTATTTTTCCATAACACATGCAAAATAACTTTTGTATGTACATTTTTTAGCTACGTGTTTAAATGGTTTTATGAATACAAACATCATTATTATCTTTGTTGAAATAAAGGTTTTTCTTGCATAATTTGCAAAAGATACTGTAACTTTACTGTATTTTATGAAAACCAGAAATGAAATTGAGTCCTTGCTTCATAGTATAATAGAGGTGGTGAGACAGCATAGTTAGGGCATTAGATTTTTAATTAATTGAAATGACTCCAATAGCACCTCACTCCTAAAGTCATGTGGGGGTAACTGCCCAGAGTGGCTTTTAAGCTGGTATATAGGTTGCCTTCCTTGTAATGACTGTGCAAAAAGTTTGGTCTGGGGTAGAAAAACATTGCCATATTCACAATTTCCTTATCTCCCAGGGAATCTATTAATAAAGGATTTTCTTCTCTGCAAGGATGTAAATTATGTGTCGTGTCCCCCTCCCCACCCCCGATGTCTAGATTTGCTATAAATTGTGATGATACAAGATTTCATTTTAATCGGTGTTTACAAATAAGGTTTACCCTCTTGATTAAGGATGCAATAGGTATATTAAAGTTTTTATTGGTAAAACACGTATTAGAAGCCTAAACCGTTAAAATAGGAAAGCTCTTATTTAGAAAAGGATGCTTTAATATATCTACAAATATATTTGTATTATTGTGATATTAAGGAAGAGGTACAACACGTAATTTAAAATGTGCACTTGTCACAAACATATGAAGTACTTTCCACTCTTTATTCAATAGGAGCAAGTATCTTAAAATAAAATTACTGAATTCTTCAGTATTCAGATTGTGAGTGAAATAGCTAAGGATTTTTGTTTTCTTTTTGTTTACTAAAAGTCAAGAACAAGTAATGATTCTATGGCTTTTTTTTTTTTTAAAATCATAGACATTAAAAAGCATAGGGGTGCACTGAAGAGCATTGCTGTGTGTCAGTTATTTAAAAGCATGCTTCTTCAAACTTTATATTTGGAATTTTTGTTTTATGTATAGGAAACAAATATGTTTTTTTTAAAAAAATAACATTGAAATCTGATAATATAAACTCTAGTGTGGACAGTAATCACATGAGAGTAACTGCAGCATGTTTGGTTTAGGATTTCGCAGAGGAGGTTCAAGCAGCTGGTGGACAGGTTACTGCAATTTATTTCCTTACGCCTGTTTCCTGCAAAACCTGAAGAGTTTCCACCTATGGTGAAATGTACCTGGTGGATTCCATCAGCAACCAAAGTCTTGGCTTTATTTAGTAGGTATTTTTCTTGAACTGTGTATGCATAGGTATGTGTATGTATATATATGTAGTTTTGTGTGTATATATATACATACGGGAGGATAGTTTATACTTCTCTTCTGGGGGAGACTGACTATGATGGTGGCACAGTATGAACTACAATAAAATACCAAAATGTAATAAGCAACAAAACCCACATTCTATTGGCAAGTCTTTTAATTGCTTTCCAGTAGAGGACAATTGCTATGCATCATTTTCCTGTAACAACAACCAAAAGTGACTCAAACAAAAATCCACAGAAGTAACCAATGGTTAAGTTGTCTCTTGGATTTATAAAAGAAACTGTTTTAAATGTGTAATTGCCAGAATTTCTTCTGTAACTGGCTTACCCCCACAGAAGTATTTAGCATCTAAAAGAAGTTAGGCATTGTATATGCCTCTTAAATCCAAAACTAGAGCTTAAAAAAAAGTAAATCCCTGTCCAGTTCAACATAGATTGCAGCAAATTTGACCATTACAATGCAAGCCTTCTCCTGCACTCACCCTCAACAGCTCAGCAATTAGAACATTTACTATGGAAATGAGAGGCTTAAGGTCGATCCCCTTTCCTTGACGGGTGAAAGCCCTTTATTCTTTCTTGGAGAAAATGAAACCACCAAGTGAAAATTAAGATTGGACTGAGGATGTTTTCATTTCACTGTCAACTTAAAACTTTTATTTAAAAGCATTCTATGCAGTCTTGCCTGTCCAGGGTGACAGTTTAAACATATGAGCTCAACTATATCTAAAACCAAGATGTGTGTTGTTTAGTCATCTGTGAAAGAGTTGCTAGTTCCTTAATTCTGGAAAAAAGAGACATTTAGTAATTCAGAATACACTATTTTCTGTCTCACCGATCAAAATTGTTATGTTTAAGTGCAAACAGAGGAGACTTATTAGCTGTTTTAAATGATATGAATGTTATGTAATGAGATAAGCATCTTAAATGTAAGTTGGTTTTCTTCATTTGGTCAAGTACTTAATTTTTATACTGGTGAGTCCAGACTATCTAGGAGTTACCTGAGGAGACAGGCGCATCTTTGCATGCTATGTTTTGTGCCTGTCTCTCTCCATCTCTTTTGCAAACAGACGTCAAACTCACAGATAATTGTTAACTGGAAAGCATGTAGATGTTTAGCCACAGCTGTGTTTGAAATTGAGTGAAGGTGTTTAAAAAATCTGTCGGACAAACTGCTTTTTCATTGATTTCAACAGAACATAGCATTCTTTATCCATGAAACCTTAACTTAGTGTATGTCTTTAAGAGGGCTAGAATGAAATGGAAGTTCTCTTACCAGAAATGAGCTGAACTAGGGATTTACTATTTTCTACAGTAACTAACACAATTTCATCTTATGTTATAGTTGTAATTCTGTAGCTCAGACTGAGACAAAGTTATTAGTAACTGATTTGGCTTGAAGTTTCTTAGGTCCCAGGATACTTAGAAAACATTTGTGATTAATCCAGGCAGTATTTTAAGACTCCTTTGTTTTCTTTGTAGATGCTGCAAATAGTCTGATCAGTCCTCCTATTATTTCATATACGGATTTCTATAATTCTACACTTGATCATATTGATCTTATGGAAGAATATCATAACTGGCAATGTTATGGAAATTCTCACAGGTAAGAGGAATAACTGTTTGTTTCTTGTTAAGTAGTATTTTGAAGCATCGTATCTACACTATGTATATCTATCTTATATGTGTATATATAGTGCATGTGTATATAGTGTACATACCCTTTATGTGTGTATATATAGCCACATTAAATACTGTATTTCCTTGGAAAAACATAGTATAGCTACTACTTGCTATATTTGCTACTGCATAGATGTGAGATTGACTGTAATAAATCTCATTCTGCATTTGCAAACTGGAGAAAATATGTATAGATGATAATATGACTTTATTATTTATTAGCATTGCTTTCTAATTGTGTCTTACTGCAAACATATTTTAACCTCCAGTACATTCATAGAAAGGGATGCTGTGTGCATACTTACCACTTAATGATGAAAAGGTATCTAATTAGCTGTATATATGTGGCTCTGATTATATTTGTTCCAGGGAAATCAGTTGTACTATTTGTTACATGAAAATAAACACACAAGCTACATCTTTACAGACTCAAAGCTTGCAAAAGTATTTCTCTTCTTGTGAGGGGCAGCCAGCAGTATGACTGAGAAACATCTAGAGAAAGAAGCATGTAATTTTTGTGCTAATGCTTAAAATCTTATTACTGTTTTCTTAATAAAAATGTTATTTTGTATAGCTGCATTTTCAGCATATCAGTATGCATCACTCAGTCTTTACAGCTTGAATCACAAGATCAATTAAAATTTCCCCATATTTCAAGACTTTTCAGTAAGCTTGTTTATTGCGTGTGCAATTTTCCTTGCCTTTAGCAGCAGTTGAGGAAAACTTGGAGAGCATAATTTGCTCCACCAATGCAGGTATTTTAGGCTAGGCTTCTGTCTGATACCCAGTATTCTGCTTGGGAAGGAAGAAAAAAAAGCAAACAAACAAGAAAAAAAAAAAAACCAAACAAACAAACCACCAAACAACAAAAAACCTCAACAAAACCCAGAATGCATGATAGCAATAAATCCTACAGTAGGCTTTGCATAGTCTCAGTCAAAGCATTGGAATCTGAATACTGCTGAGCTTCTTTTTTTTTTTTTTTTCATTGGCACCATCTGGCTGTTTTGGCACCCACGTCCAAATTTATAAAAAAGGGCTGTGAGATTTCCACCTGCTCCAATTCTTTGCAGTTAGCTGGGATACTAAGAATTTAATTTATATCAGAACAAAGTTTACTTGATACATAATTTCTGGAGTAGCTGAAGTGCAAATTAGCTATATTATTCTTAAAGTAAATTGAATTCTTTTACTTTGTTACAACCACACTTTTTTCCAGTTTTACATCTTTTAATTCTGTGTTGTTCCACTTTAAAAAACAACAAAAAAAAATCACAAAACAACAACAAAAAATCAATAAAGAATTGCAGTCAAGACTAGACTATATGCTTAGAACTAAGAAGGTCAAGTAGGAACAAGTCCTGATTTACCTTCCATATGAAATATTTTGAAATACATAATTCTTCAAACTAAGTCAACACTCCTTGGTAAAACATTTTGGATTAGGATTTCCAGGAGATCAAATGAGAATATTTTTCCTCATCTTTCTTTCCTTTTCCTAAAGACAGTAGAATCCAGAGCTTGTCACAGGCAAGATTCAGGGTACACATGCAGTCTGGATTGAAGATGCACACATAGAGTCTGAAGCTCTGGGTATTTCAATGTGAACTTCTGCTAGGTGATGCATGAGCTAAATCAACAAAAAACTTACCAAAATAACCAGTAACAAAAAAATCTTTTACCTTGATGATTTCTGAAGTTTTTCAGAAATTAGATTGCAGTTGAATGTGGCTGTGATCTGATATTTTAAAAGTTTTAAACATTTGTAAGCCCAGGTTAAATCTGAAGGACCCATGGAAAATCACTTCCTTTGAAAATCAATTCTGCAGCAAATAAGCCAAACCTGAAATATGTCTACTGTGTACCTAAGAATGTTGCACTGAGCTGTTTTTCTTGTATTTAATAAGAGGATATTATAATTTTCTTTAATTCAGTGTAGCAATTGAAATTTAGTATTTAAAGCAGATGACTGGTTTTTATTAGGTCTATTGATAATGATAAACAATAAAAAATAGCTTTATTGAGAATAAGACTTATTACTAATTACAATTTCTAGTAGTATTTGCAAATAGTTTGTTCTACTGCATTGAGTATGTATACAATACAAAAAAACCCCAGGAACTATTTGCAAATTACTATCAGTGGAGGGAAGGCAGTTACTGAGCAATAACGTAGAGATTCACTCCTGTATTCTTAAAAAAGAAAATAATATGCTAGATGCTAAAAAGGAAATATTTTATCTTCTTTTCCCTGTTGTTAGGTTTTCTTTCTGTCAGTACCCATTTATTATTTCTATAGCGGCAAAAAAAGTTATTATTCAAAGGGACTCAGAACAACAGATGATAAATATTGCACGGGTAAGTCATTTAGTGATAAATGTTTGTGTCTCATCCATTGGTATTTTATAAGTTTTTATTGGATTGATATTACATACGGCCTTTCATCACAACTTCTAGTATTTCAGACTACCCTGAAAAAGAACTTGAGGCATTTTACTATTACTAGTCTACAAGTGTCCATCATGGATTCTCTCAGTGTTTTTTATTTTAATGTGCTTGGTTTCAGGATGTTTGCAAATACCAATGTTGTGGAGAAGGAGTAATTTTTATTTTTTTTCTTTTTTGAGAAACCAAAATAACGTGCTAGGATGTTGAATTAACAACCTAATTAAGGAAGAAAAATTCCATGAGAATTTTGGACTGTTTCCTATTTTGTTCTGTGGAGATATGTTGTCACGGAAGACTGAGATGCAACTGTATGTTCACAAGTCACAGAAGAGGGGCTGCTTCTGGGCAGCCTCTTCTGGTTTGAAAGAGGCGTTGTCTGCCTCCTTCAGTGGGTGACCTCTTCAGGTGCGCGGTGATACTGGTTTCCTCAGTGCTCCATGCGGCAGCACGACCACCTATCCATTCCTGTCTTGCTGGATGTATCTTGTGAATAGCTAAGTAAGGCACAAGCCAGTCTCTGGAATCTTAAGGGTATGTTTTTAGCTGGGGAGTTTAAAAGGTTGCTGCTCAATTGCTACCTTCTTGTTAACTTCCTGCTAAGTTAGCACAAATATGGTGTAAATGATATCTGCAGTAGAAAAGAAATTGCTCTCCATCTCTTAGAAGATATTGAAGCACCAATCATATTAGGGTAATGTCTTTAATTCAAGATACTAAGGACTTTTTATATTTAAGAAGTGCGGCACTTTGGTTTTTAAATGAAGGTACTGCCTGTATGATATTTCTTTTTCATTCAAATAGCAAAGCCTTGTGGATAAAGTCTCTCGCAGACAGAAACCTGACATGAATATGTTGTTCCTAAATGTGAAAGTGAGGAGGACACACCTTGTTAGTGATTCACTTGATGAGGTAACAAAAAATGTAATTAAATGGTATGTTGCTGCAGAATATCTATTGCACTTAGATGTCAGTTTGATAGGTCATATTTAAATCTTTCTGCATTAAGAGATTGGGAATATGACTGTATAATACTAAATAAAAAGAAATTAATTACTACCACAATAGCAGTGCTGCAGAATAGATTGAGTTAGACATTCTGAACTTTATTTTCTGTCCTCATACTGTTCCATAGCTAAGCCCATAATAAACATACATGTTTGCATGCCATGCAGTATGTACTTGTTTGCAATTTTTGTCTTAAGAACACAGTGCATAATTATCAGGTAATCATGGTTTCATGATAGGAGCATGAATAGTAAGTGACTAATCACTAATGAGTTTGTTCTGTTCTAATTCTTGGAATATTTTTATTCTTTCCTTCACTAACTTCTCTATAAGAATTATTTTAGGTTCTCTTCTCTTAAGTTCTTCTCTTGATTTTAACTAATTCCTCACACTCTTGAATGTAATTTTTCCTTTTTTAGAAATGAAACAGATGTGTCCATTAAAGTAGGCAATTCCTCAATATCCACTGAACCTTGCTAATTAACATTATTTAATGAAATTTAGTTCCGTACTCTTTCTCAACACAGCCTGATGGTATTGAAAAATAAGTCCAAGTGGTGAAAACAGGACCAAACAAACTCTGATTACTCATGTTTAGAAATCATAAGTTTAAACTTTTTCTTCCTAGATTAAAGCTGGTTTATTTTGGCCTTCTCTCCTAAGACAGAAGAAATATGAGTGGTAATACTGCTTTCTCTCAGGCATTGTAGTGGGGAGGGGGGGGGAGGTGTCCCAAACTGAAATAATCAAGAGCAACTTCAAGAGTTCTGATAGCCAGAGTATCCTCCTATTTATTTCTGATGGTTTCTTCTGCCTATCTCGGGCTGAATCAGAATGTATTGTATTATCCATATTCTTAAAAGTGTGGGGGAAAGATGTCTTATTTGTATTTCCAATTAGAAAAAATAATTTACAAAGGAAAATCACTTCAGCTAATAAATGGGTTGTATCAAATAATACCTATAGTTTTATAATTCGTGCAACAGGAATTTACTTGAGCAGCTAACAGTGTAGAAATTATTTTAGCGCATGCATCTTCCTGACTGGCTTTAACACTTTCCCTGGAGCTGGCCAGTAATTAGTGATTTAAAGAAAAATTATACAGGGGCTTGATCTGAAAGATCACTGCTAATTGTGAAAGGCTGTAATCTAATTCTTTGCAGGTCTTTTGCATACCTGGATGAAATGCTGTCTCTTAGGACAAAGGAATGAAGAGCTTGTTACCATTGTCTAAAAAACAGTATTATAAAACAGCTGATACTTGCTGGCAGGTATCTTATAGTGAACAGAACAGTGTCCAAATATTGAAAGTTTTAGCCACCTCCTTATTTCTACATATCTCCAAAGGATGTCTAATTTTTTTTTTTTTCAATCTATCATTTCTTTCTGGCAGAATATCTTTGTAGGTAGACTTTTTTCTGTAGGTAAAAAATTTTATAGGTCCAATATATTCCAGACAGACTCAATTCATTGTATCTAGTAGCTTATTATAAGTCTGTTTGCATACCACCTAACTTCTTTTCAAGCCTAGAGAGTGGCACCATGTGCAAGGTAGTTGATGATGTCAAGTACTCATGATCGTCTTGCTTCTGCAATTCAATCATTGTTTTAATATAGTTTTCACATATTAGTAGATGATGCAAATTACTAGTTTAAATAAAACAAGAGTGATAGAGACAGAGATGCGTTCGCTTGGCTGGAGGTAGTGATAAAATGTTAAATCGCCTTTTTCTTCTCTACCTGTTTTGTAATAGCTAGCAAGGAAGAGGGCAGATCTGAAAAAGAAGTTGAAAGTCACGTTTGTAGGGGAAGCTGGTCTTGATATGGGTGGCCTGACAAAAGAATGGTTTCTTCTTTTGATTCGCCAGATTTTTCACCCAGATTATGGTGAGTCCTCATAAATGTTCTTAAGTACAATGTGAAAATTTATTCATTTTAAATTATCAGAACAGTGATGGATAAGAATTCTTCATTAATCCAGTATGAGGCAGACTAGTTACTAGTTGATGTAGAAACAAAAGCAAGTTAGAATTGTATATAGATGAAAAGTAGTTTTGCATAGAGGAAGGGGGAAAGAGAGTGGGAAGTACTTGATGAGCTTTGAAGACCTTTGCTTTTGACAGGGAGGTTCAAGCATTGCTTAAAATCTGAGATTTTGCTTCAGTGGTATGGCAAAATTAGAGGGCGAACAAATCTCTGATGAATGGGAAGGTTTAGAATTAAAATTAGGATTCAGCTTTTTAAGACTTTCAGTCATATTAAACCTTGTTTCAGAAACTGGATGTTCAATGTTCATGGTTTATTAGTATCCCTAGACTAGTGAGCATATTGGGTACAAAGCAGGGGGATTCAAGACTAGCCCTAGATTTTCCTTGAAGTTATTCTTCTCATATATCTGTGTTGTTACAGTGTTTCCATCTCTATCCAGAGAGGAGATCTTGATTTACCTGTGGGCAGATGGGAGAAGGCCATCAACTATTTTATGGAGTAGGACTAGGGTAATTTAAATCTGTTATAACTCAAATGGAATTGGGCCTTTGAAAGGGTTGTTTCCATTTCTCTTCTGAGTAGAAAACTCCTAAGGGTTTTCTATGAGTGTTAGTAAATTACTAGACCTACCAACAAGCTAAGAAGAATAAGCAAAAGCTATGCAAAGCCATTGAAGCACTGACACTTGTCTGCCCTTGGAAACTTTCTGGATTTCCCACAAGTATATGTGTGAATTCATATATTTGGATTTAAGAATAAGTTTCTTCCATTTAGCTTAATATGCTGTTTGGTTGAAACTGGAATATGATATTTGTGTTCCAAAAGAGGAAGACACATGTAGCAGCCTCTGAAGTAGATGGTTTAGCAAATATTCAAGTGGAAATAAGGCCAAAATTATTTGTTTGTCACCTGCTATCCTTGCCTCTTTCTTCTCATGCTGTGTTTTCTATTTTTACACTGCCCTCAGCTGTCTTCAAGTTGGTAGTTTAGGGAGTTTTCCTGGTGTTCTTAAGTAGCTACAGTTGGCTGCTGTTACTGTGCTCAGTTCTGGCAAACTGCTGACTGGCCTCTCGCATATCAGTGGTTTTCATTTGCACTGGTAGTTGCACTGATAATGTCTGCAACTTCTAGCAGTATTTCTGTGACTAGTATAGGTAGAGGTTAGTTCTTACTTGAATCTTTATCATCTATTCTGTTTGGGGTATCTGTGCGGCCAGTGTTCTTAGTGGTCTGACATGCTCTCGGGAAAGAAAGGTCCTTCAGCGAGGTGCAGAGACAGTATAGACAGATTAAGACTGAATGAAATAACCTGGCTCTGCTGTTACCAGGACCTGTGAGCCCATAATGAGATTTGCAAGCCCAAGGGGGGAAAAAAAAGAATTTTTTTTTTAGTAAATAGGAGACTGGAAGACATGAATGAGCATTCATAATCAAACAGTTCAATCTACTTGTTTTATATTGCTGTAGAAGAATCTAGGTGGGGGGTTTTCCCCACTCTAATATTTTTCAAATGAGTCAGCTTTCCTCAGCTGTGCATAGATACATCACTGATGTTATGATGGGTTAAAGTGTTCCCACACTGGCTCTTAAATTAGAAACATTGATTTCCAGGGATTTCAACAACCTAATAGTCATTGGTAGAATGCAAGAGCTTGTCTGTCTTTGCCTGGAAGTGTTCATATCCTTTAAATGCACAGTCCTCTGTTGTTTTATAGGACTCCTAAAGGTTCAGAGTTTGAAGTCATAAATAATGTCCTCAAATCTGCTGAGATCATTGTTTGCCTATAGAACTTTTTCTAGTAAAAAGGGGTCTGTGTGGAGAGATGACACTTGGTGATAACAACCTTAATAGGAAACAATTTATCTTGAGAAAGTGCGCTCTAAGTTTGACAGTCCTGTTAGTAAAAATGTGTTGTCAGCAAAGCTTGGTAACTGATGAGTTTAGAAACATTCGAGAGTAATTTTTTTTTCACCAGCTCTGGCAGGCTTCCTTGCTTTAAAGTGTAAATTCTTTCATTGATGCAACTATCAGCCAAGTGTGGGAGGAGTTCAGAAACGTTCTTGTCCCTTGGAAAGGGTCTGTATACTCTGCTGTCTTTAACGTTTAAGTTGAAAATAATGTATGTCAGAAGCTTGGAAGGAAAAACATAGGAAAACATCACTGTTATTACCCTTTCCAGGTGAACTAATTAAAAGATTTAATCCCTGAAATTAAAGAACTCGCAGTTAACTCGGTTGTCTGGCCTTCTATGTGTGTTACGATGCTTTCTTCATCTCTGTGTGGACAATTAATAAATGGGAATAGAGACCTATTTTGGGCCAGCATCACTGCCATCTTTCAGTATGTGAACCTTGCTCTGCCTTACACGCGACTGTTCTGTTGCTTCTGCTAAAGGCACTGTCCAAACCTTTTTGAGCTAAAGTTCAAAAGTTAGTTAAGATTGTTCAGGAGAGTGGGGGGTGGGGGGACAGGAAACAAAAGTAAAATTTTATCTATAGGTTTTCATAAGGACTAGATGTCCCTGAGACATCAGTTGGATTTTTAGCCTTTTTTTAATCCAAAAGAGTTTGATATTTTTTTTTTCATTTAAATATTATTTTCCCCCAACTTCATCTTCAAACACAGATGTGGTGAGCTACTGAATACAAGATGTCCTTAGAACAATTAAGTGCTTTGGTTTGTACGCTGACTGTGGAGACAATGATAAACGGTCAGCCCATACAATCCCAACAAATTAAAACCAGTCATCACATTTTATACAATTTACTTCTGCATTGTTGAAGTTAATTTCACTGTTAGTGCACACTTAACTAGAGTGTGGCTTGCTTCTCTGAGCAATACTTCCTAGGCATCTTAAAGCTGTTACGTGATTTCATTGCATAGGTTTTTACTTTCTATCGCTAAATCAGAATGATCCATATCTGACACAAATAGCAGTCAAAATAGTCTATCATCAGTAGATCCAGCTTGTCATTTAGACCAATGAGTGGCTTTTTTAGGGTCTTTGTGGTTTGGGGTTTTTTAAACTTCTCTTACATATTTTTTTTGACAGAAAATATGAAATATACCCCTTTGCTGCTAGTGAATCTATAAGATAAACCTTTTACAGCTTTTTATTCTAAGCAGGTAAAGCTTATGGTATTTGTATCATGGGATTCATGCCAGCGTTTTTAAAGATTGTCACCAGCTATTGGCCCAGGCAGGGAGGAAGAATTAGGTTTACATTGCAGCAGGAACATTTTTGGTTAGACAATGTTTCTGGCTGTACAGATGATGAACTATAGTGAAGGAACAGATTGCATGGAGACAGTGCAGAATATCCAGAACTGGAGGCGCTGAGGAATGCTTGCACCAGCCCCCAACAGGGCTGGTGAGCTTGGGCCTGCTTTGGGCTTGGTGCTGCCTTGGTAGTCCTTGCCCAGGCACCTGCAGGCCCCTGCTGTGGGTGGGAAGACAGGGCTGAGGGCAAGCGCGGCGATACGGGCGCTCCTAGGAGCACTTCTAAGGGTGCATAGGAGAGAAAGACGAGGTTTTGCATGACTTTATTGAAGCTCAGGCTTTGTAAAAGCCACTGTTCCTGTTCTGCAGGCATGTTCACCTACCACAAGGACTCACACTGTTCAGCAGCTTTAAGTGCGATAATTATTCTGAATTCCGATTGGTTGGAGCTGTATCCTTTTATGTCCACTAGACAGTGCTAAACAAACAACTGTTCAGTAAGTCGGTACAGGGATGAAATAAAGCCTTGATTAAAGCTCATTCAGATGTTGATATACAAGTGTGTTCCATTTTAAATGTATAAAAAGAATGTCATTCAAGCAAGTGAACTAAAAATAGGAAGAAAATGGTGGTATGTGGGTACATGGTACAGTTTACAGTCAGAAAATACTAGACTTAAGATTAAACGTGCAACTTGTTTGTGTATAAGTTGTAATTTTGTCTGTACTTACACCTCTCAGTTTCATTCAGTAAGCATAAAAGAGCCTGTATGCATTAATATCTCCTTTAAGTCCCCGTTGATCAGTATGTGGCCTTTGGAAGCCACATGCTATTTTGAGCAGAAGTTTATTTCCTAGGTTTTCTGTTGTGCTCATTTATGAAGTCCTCAGACAAATGATTAATGATAATATATGCTTGTAACTCCACTAAGATGAGATGATGATGTCCTCATTTTACTGATTGCAGTTGGACCAGATGATCGTTGTAGGTCTCTTCCAACTGGACTATTCTGTTCTAGTAAGAAACTGAATCATGAACTGTATTCTTCTAATTTTTGGTATAATTTCAAATTTGTTTCACAAGATACTTGTAAATGTGCTAACTGACAAGCTGTAATGCCAGTGCAGGTTTGCCTTTATGCTTCTAGATTAATTTAAAAGAAAAATTGCTATATTGAGTGCACTCTCGAATTTTTGGATTAAAAATATGTATCTACAGTTGTCATTAAAAAAATTTTCATAACAATACTTTGGAACAATTTATTCTAGAAATGCTGTTATGGGATATTATGGTTAAGATTCTCAAGTGTTCTGTCAACATGCATAATTTGGCCATTTTAATTACTACATAATTGTAATACAAAACTGCATTTAAAATTATCAGTCAAAAAAACCCCAATAATTTCCATTCATTCTGTTTGTTTAGCACGTATTAGAGTATACTGAGTGAAATCTTGAAATATTTTTTCCAATTTCCTTAAAATACTAACTATAACAATAATTTTTGGATTAAAAATATGTATCTACAGTTCTCATTAAAAATTTTTTTCATAACAATACTTTGGAACAATTTATTCTAGAAATGCTTTTATGGGATATTATAGTTAAGATTCTCAAGTGTTCTGTCAACATGCATAATTTGGCTACAAATGTATCTGCCTAGCAAGGGTTATCCTGTTCCTTAGCTGCCCCCTGATCACTGCCATTGTTTCCCTGAGATTCAGATCCTAAGGTACAAGGAACAGAGAAGTTTGTATATGTTTCTGGTAGGAAAGGGTGTGTGAGTGAATTAATGGGCATACTGCAGGTATTTGTCTCCTCACTCTCCTTTCCTTTCTCTGATTCATATTTGCTCACTTTTCCACCGCTCAGCAAAGGGGAGCATATGGCAGTGTGCTGTCCATCTGGTTGCCACTTACTGTGAAATCATTATGCAGGCAAATTTGGCCCCATCTTGAATTTCTTATGTAGGTAAAACTGTTAATAGAATGACAGCTGAAGTGTATATTCTGAACTGTAAATGGGAATTAAGCACAGAGAGCAAACACAAAAGGTTCTTTCTGAATTTTTTCAGTCTTCTCCTACATTAAAAAAAAATATTTATCCTATGCTAGATTTTAAAGCAAAAAAGACTGGGAGCCTCATTGTGCTGTGGACTGCTCAAGTACAGATAAGTCCTATCCCAGAGGATTTGCAATCTAAATACATTCTAATGAGAACATTGTGAGTGGTGCTAGATGCTTAGGAAAACCTTCGTTGTATAGGTAATACTATATATATGTCATTAAAAATTCTGACTTTTTTGCATCCTAGCACAAGCTTTTAACATCATCTCTTTAAATGCATAGCAGATGCTAAATTTGTTGTTCAGTAGTAGGTTTGGTTTTGTGTGGGTTTTGGGTTTTTTTTCTACGTGATTAAGTGTGACACTTTTAAGAATCTCTGTTAATTTAGGTCTTGTATGTTTTCAGTATATCCAGATACTTCTGTTTATCTATGTATCAAGGATCAACGCTAGCAGCGTGAGCATGTATACATTTTTGTTGCCATCAGATTTCACATTACTAACATTGAAATTCTAATAACCTAACTTTCTTCTAGATATCTAAAAGCATACAATTAAAAAAATAATTAGGCTATACTTAAAACATTCTGAGATCTTACCTGAAGATAAGAGTACCTCTAAAAGTAATTTTTAAACTCAATTTATTTTATACATATGACAGATAACTTTCTTAGATTCTCTGCTTCATTAGTTGATAGTTTGTTTTTCATGTAGCCACATGTGAGACCCTCTTGTGTTTGTGTTTCGGGTGGTTTTTGTTTTGGTTTAGTTTGGGTTGTTTTTTTGTTTTGGTTTTTTTTTTTTGTTTTTTGGTTTTTTTAAATTGGAAGAGGTGGTTATGAAACCAGAAAGTAAGCTGGAGAGTCAGAAGCAAGTAATTTATCTGAAACAATCTTTTTTGCTGTTTAGATCAGGGATTCTCAGTTTTGATCACTACATGCATATTTATTACGTAGGACACTGCTGCTGTGACCCCACTATGATATGAAAGTGCTTGTGGACTGGTAACAATAGTTTTGGCTTTGGGGAGAAGAGTGGCTTGAGTTTGTTCACTTCATTCTTTCAAGTTGTTGCTTTGTTTTGAACAGAAGCACAGTCAAATTTTTAACACAGCATTGGGATTTGTTTCCTTTTTTCCTGCAATAGTCAATTTAAATGACTGTAGATTACTTTCTAGAGAGCGATCCTATACTGAAACAGGCAATGAGAAAGAAGTTCATTGTAAATCTTCCAAGAAAACCTGAGTTTGAGACTTACTCTGAATGAACTGTTTTTGAACAGATATTCTGTGCATTAGTCTATCTTCTAAGTATTTTAAAATGGAAATCCAGCCCTCAGTACACAGCTGTGAAACCAGGCTGATAGTGGGAATACTGAGTAGTTTTTGGGAGAAGGAAATATTTAATGGCTTCTATTACAGTCTCATGACAGCTGTGGCCTATCTGTTGGTGATCTATAGCTGAGTATCTGTATTAGTAGTATCACTGAGGACAGCCAGCTCTGCTGTCTGAAACTGAAGGGTAAGGTAGGGTCTGTTAAATCACGGTTGAGCTGCATCTTGCAGTACTTCGGATGGAGGTAATTCTTATGTGAAATGTTGAAATGCTTTTGCTCTGTGGAATTTTTTTCCAATTCAAAAGGAGAAAAAAAATAAAGGCATAGAAAAACCCAAAAGTTTGCTTTTAGCCCCTGAATCAGAGAACTTCAGAGACTAGTCACTGTGTAGTGGTTGAGGTTTTTTTAAATGTGCTGTGTTGTATGACTTGTATTGAAGTTTTTTGAAATATATTATTTAAATATTCAGGATTTTGTTGAAGGATGAATCTATGATGGATGTAATTGACATGCACAGATTAATGGATATCTTCACCAGACTTGGCTCCCTGCTGTTGTTTTCTAATGTGAAGATGAGGAAGAATTCTTTTAGTAGACTGCTTCTTGTGAGATGGGAATAACTGATGGGGCAGTATCTCTATGGTCTTAAAAGTCAGGATCAGGTCACCATAGTGATTCTTGAGACTAATGTTAGAAAAAGTTTGGATTTATTTAAAGATACTAAAGTTCTTCAGTTTAAAGATACTGACCATTTTCTTGCATCTATTATTCTGCTGTAGAAAAAAGTAATTGTTTTGCAAGTTAAATAACATGGTTCTAGCTAAGCAAGAGGCTATAACAGGTATCCTGAAGTGCTGCTTTTAGTCTGGTATCCAGGCTTCATATCCTGCCAGAAAGCAGAGGAGTTTTGATGTGTAAATGAAGTATTCTTTGAAATGCTGGGAAGGCCCAGAGTGCCAGGCAAAGGATTCCCTCAACAGCTGGAGAAATGGAAGCTGAGGGACTTTGACAATCCTTTGACTTTTGAGCTACATACTGTCCAGTTGCAAGGATGTGGGGTTCTTTTTGTTGTTGTTGTTTTGTTTTGTTAGTTGTTTTGGGTTTGTTTTATTATTTTTGATTAAAAATGCTCATCAGCAACTTCCTTGTACTCTTCTGAAATTTGGGAGCTATGGAAAGAAACTTGGTCCTTTTTCCTTTAGGCTGGATGTTGCAGTGCTAAATGCACTGTTTCAGGCTGAAGATCAGACAGTCTTGTTGCTTTTGAAGAACTTTGAGTTTAAGATGATTTCCCATTTTTTAGGGGAAGGGACTGCAGTCAAAGTAGCTGGTAGCCTGCCAAGGCCTGAATACAAAAGCACTGGGTACAATGAACTAGCAAAAAAGTAGTTGGTTATTTGTTTGACAGATTTGGAAATGCGGCCAGTTCTTATAGTGACTAGGTGAGTGGCATCAGCTAGTGTCTGATTGATAGTTGCTGGGCTAAATGATGTATATCATGTAGTGAGAAATGATCCACATCCTCATCTAAAAACTCTGTTAACTAGCGCTTTCACAGACTGTCTTGGTGGAGAGATTTCATAGACTGAATAAACATGCAAAGTGAGCTTTCTTCTGCTTCACGCCTTCAAATAAGGATTAAGGTACATGGGACAAATGGACTGGGAGATACAGTTCATTTTGTCAAGAGAGAGAGGACTTCATGCCCTAGTGCCTGTGTATTTCACAGGCTTTAAAAATCGCTTAAAACATATTCACTTTTTGTTGTTGGCTGTGTGGGACAGGAGCTTTCTCTCCAGACAGTGTCTAATGAAATACTTATCTTGATGGTGATGCAATCATAAAGCAATGCAGAGTGTTTTATCATAGAATGAGGATAGAAAAAGGGAAGGTTAGTGTTCAGAATTTTAAATTATAAAATGGAGAATTTGGTATTGGAAGAAAATCGGGTGGTGATATTTTCCTTCTCTAGAAGGATATCTGATCTTGAGGTTTTGTTTAAATGGTTTAACAAAGCACTTTAGTCTGAAATTGGCAGTTTTTCTATTAGTTTCAGTGGGTATATAAAGCATACTGCATGAATGGCATTTGGCAGGAGAAGAATATAATGTATCTGAAACCTTTAATTATATGCTGGAGGCAGCTCTGTCTAGGTCAGAAGATACCATATTATCAAATAACATAGTCATTCAGAACTTGCACAGTAGCGTGATTATTCATTGAATAATTGGTCTTTGTTAAGCTGATAATGGCACTGTTTGTATTCAGAGCCTAGGTTTGAAGTATAGAATATAGAATATTTATATTTTAAATCATCTGTTATTCAACTGACGTAAGAACTAAATAGAACAGAGTTTAGTAAAAGCTTTTACAACACCAAAGACTGTTGCACTATTCTACTGTGCACATCACACTTCTACTTACTGTATGCTACCAGCAGTTCTGCAAGTGTCTTAAGAGATTTTTTGGTTTATTGAATTTAGTTTTGTATGGGTGTTTGTCTGCAGCAACACTTAGGACCATACAGGTTATAATAAAAACAACAAAAATATGCCCTGAAGAATAAAACCATTTAGAAGCTTTCCAAACTGTTTGAGGGCAGAAAGGGAGGAAAATAAATAGTGAGGGACAACAAATGTGTGATTAAGACATGCAGGTAGGAGTTACAAGACAAATGGCATTGTCCTTTTCTGTCACACATTGTACCTGATTTCTTGAGAAAGTATGTCTACCCTGTGAATAATTACTTAAGCTTTTTAATGCTTTAAGAACCCAAGGTGGAATAGGAAATTGACTGCCATGTCAATAGCTGTTAATTTTTGAAAGTATGTCAGAGAATGATCAAATGTAAGTTTGCAGGTTCCGCTGGGCACTCACTTATGTAAGCTCATGTTTGGAGGTAACTATCAGCTTGGTAAAATCCTCAGTTGTTTCAGTACTGTTTTAGAAAGGTTGGGGAACAGGTGATGGTGAATGGACCTTTTTTCCTCTAGATTTCAACCCACTTAAGACAAGCATCTTATTTTCTTTTCCTAAGCTAGAGTTTACAAGAAAAACAATAAGGTGATAAAATTGTTGTCTTAAAGGACAACAAAAGTGATCAAACCCACCTGAAGTAATGGTTTCATTGTATCAAGTGCAGCATACTCGCTTAATCAAACATGTGTTCTGTATCTGTGACTGTTTAGCCTGCAGAAGTTCATTCTGCCTTGCAGCAGAGAAGTAGCGTTTTCAGTATGAGCTGTATAGCCATTTGAGCTGTGATCAGCACTCTTTGCCTCCCCTAAGGAGATGGCAGTGATTGTAGCATTTATCATACATAAAGGAATCACGTCTTTTGGCAGCTATATACAGCAAGACAGAAAAATAGGGACAAAGAAGGCAGTGTGCATGATCTCAGTAACTCTTCAGACAACAAAACTGATGGTGAGCTAAGGAAATCGCTCCCCCACTTCTCACCCAAACCCTGTCTTTAGCCACAGCAATAGTTATATGAGTTGGGCTGATTTGGTAGTATGTAGAGGAATCTGCTAGCAGAATATTGTCTGAAGTGCTGGTGTAGTGGTCTGTGCATGAAACTGTTGACCTGTGCTGTGAAGACCTGAACCTCTAGGTGAAAACAAATTCTTGTTCACTCCAGAAATTGAGTATACAGATAGAATGCTGTGGCTTCCATAAAAAATGGTTATTTGAAAATGAAGTGAAATGATGGGCAAAAGTTTGAATTGTTGGTGTTTGAGGAAAAAGCCAAATGCATACCAGTCCTTTAATAAAAGCAGGGAGTTTGTCTAGATTATTTACGATAAGAAAAAACCCAGAATGTAATGCATGTTCTGTTACCATCAAGCAGCCCTGTGACTGGAGCAGAGACATGAAACCAAGGGCAGTTCTTCTGTTTAGGGATGGAGAGATGGAGGAGACTGAAGTGGCAGAGCACTTCTCCAAGGAAAAAGACTGAACGCTTGAACTTTGCTTTAGTCCTCTGTGCTTTATGACATGTAGCAAAGATGATGGATCAGTGATTCTTCTGACTTGGCAAAATTAAGGCTGCTTTCTGGGAAATGCAGCAAAAAAGCCTCAGAGGCTGCTCTGGGGATGCTTACAGATTTGTGTCATTGCAAGGGAAGGAGAAAGAAAGGACTTGCAAGCCAAGATCAAAATAAAGAATGATATATCAAGGTGCTGTACATGACCTGATTTTCACTTCCCTGCTATGGGCGATGAAGCTACATGGTACTTAATTTCTAATGACTTTCCTCGTATCAGGCTAAGCATTCTCTTCCTTTCACCCCAAAGGACTGAACTATAAGGATTCTTCTGATTTGAGCACGGTGAGATATATGTAGCAACAGCTACTGCATCTACATGCTGGACCTAGCTGCTCCTCATCTTGCCTATCATGGAGTTTGGTGTCAGTGGCATTCAAGTTGCTAACCGTTAATGTAATATCCAAATGAAAAGATGGATGAAGAGATGGGTATGTCCACAGCTAGAGTATGTGCATCCCCTACACAAGGGGTATGACAGTGTTGTATCCAAGCTTAGATTTTTGTCAATTTTGACAGTTTTGTGTTTGTTTTAGTGCTTGGATAAATGCATGTTTAAACTAGTCCTCATCTTTTCCTGAAGGTATAGTTTTGCATTTTTGTAGTCATTTATAACTGAAGTGTTGGAGGAAACCTTGAAGGCATGAGTATTTAAAATAAATTAAGATCTAGTAACACTGTTCACTGTAGCAATCCATTTCCTTAGAAAATCCTACTAGATTTTTCCTTAATTAAGCAAGGAAGATCCCTTGCCTTTCTCTGGTTTTACACAATTTTCAACACCAGATCCACTGAAAAGGTGTGTAGGTGAAGTTAGGAAAAGCGTGTTTGCCTTGTGGAATCTTTGTCATTATCTTGAGTGTATGTATGTACATGTGGACCCTGTAATTTTCATGCCTTCAGAGTTCTCATTAAGGTCATCCTGCTGCAGAGATTAAAGTTTGATTCATACTTTATACCAAGTTGTCTCTGGTACAACCTCTCATCTCATTGATTTGCTGTGATATTTTTATGCTAACTGTACCAAAAGGAGAAAATGTTTAAGGAGAAATATTTTAAGAATTGTAGATGTACTTTTCATCTTTTGGACCCAAACTGGTACAGCAAGGGGGAGAAAAGTCAGCATAATGTGACCAGTCATCTCTAAATTGTCGATGGAGCGTAGTTTGAGAACATCTGGACTTTAAATGCACCTCGTGAACTTTTATTGATCAGTTCCTTGGGCTGTCAGCCATGAAGTATATTTTTAGATACTTGCAGCAAATCTTCTTGCATGGGAAAGAATGCTAAATCCATAGTTTGTCAGCTGCTGTTTTTCAATAAGTAGGGAAAAAGGATTTTGGTTTGAGTTAGTTAATTTGCTGTTGCATTGCAGACTGCAGTTTGTACAGCTATACCTGAGTTAGCTTTAAACTAGGCAGCCTGGCAACTAGTATCAAAGTCCAGCTGCAGCAGTGCTAGCTCAGCATGAGCTGCTATAATCCCTCTCTCTAATCCGAAGAGGAAAACTATTGGCCTGGACACAGTAAAGCAATCTTTTTTTTTTTTTTTTTTCAGTAAGCCATTTCCTCTAAAAGCAGAGATGGGAAAAAATGTGTGTGTGTGTGTGTTTGATTTTTATGGCTCATGTTTTACCATATTTTATTTAAAAAGAACAAAGAAAGTCATAATAATTTAATGGAAAATGAATGGGTTGACGCCTTATGTGGGTGAAAGTTTGATGCATGCTACAATAATGTATCACACTATAGCATGGGTATTCCTTGGGACTTTTGAAATGGGACATGCTTTTGTTGAAAGTAGGAGAAATTAGTTCTGCCCTATAAATGTGTGCTCTTTCTGCCATCTGCAGCAGTACACAAGTTAGTGGTAAGATGCTTTAAAAGTGTACGGCTGCCTGAACTGATCTGAACTCATTGTCTTAGTCTCATAGGACTCAGAAGTGTTCTGCTCTTGGATAAGGGTGCACTTTCTTTTGGTCTGCCTGTACTTGGCAGATTAGTTTTCTAGCCTTTAGATGCTGCCTAACACTTCTCTCCGAGTATTCTCTGAAGTTCATTACGCTTGGTTTGGACCCCTGTCCATTTTGTGCTTGGTTGAAGAGTTTCTGTATCACCAACTGTGATAGGGTAATGGGTGTTAAAAAAAAAAAAATACTTGTTAACAGAATATTTTTTCAAAAACTTATTAATCTTTGCTTCAAGACAGAAGTTCTCCTGTCCTGAAGCATTCTCTGTTTCTCATGCTACCTGTCTTTCAATTTTTCCTCTCAGATCCCATCTGCAGCATTACAGTAAGTACGATAGATCTGTTAAACCAACATATATTTATAAGCTCTTTAGTACATATTTGTTCAAAACTCTGATCTTATTACTGTGAATGTTGTCTCAGATTAGATTAAGTACTTTGGAGCAGGGTTTATGTCACTCTAAAAAACACCTTCTAAAGTCCCCAGTGTGTCTCTAAGTAGCATGGGAATAACAAAAGTACGAGCCAATTTTTCTTTCTCTGAAAGACTGTTCATTTCTAGGACTTAAAAATCATAGTATGTTGATTGTCATGTTGGTATCTTTTCTGTTTCAGTCTTGCAGTGAAGTTTGCAGCGGATGCCTTTGACAACTCTCACTGAGAACACTGAGATGCTTAATACCATCTGAAAGTTTTTTATCCTGCATTTTTCAAATGTTGTAAACTCAACAGGTCATGAACTGCCATTTGTGAACATCATGTTTGAAATCAGAATATTGAGAGTGAGAAGGGATAACACAAGAGAGTAAGTTGTATTAAGGACCAGTGTTTTGGAGCTATGAAGATTAGAAATGAATGATCGTAAGTTACTGCCTCTTTAAACTCCTTATTGGTCTTTCTAGCAAGCAGTTTGTCTCATTTCAACTGCTTGTTTTTACAGTGTCAAGTGCAATAAAAGTCTAACCTGAGGCCAGTATAATCTTAATTCCTTGCAGATATTCTTGTTTTATTGGAGAATTTGTATTGATTGTGCATTTATATTTCTGATTCAAACAAGACTTAAACAAAATTAATTTTATTTTTGGAAGATTTTATATGTGTATTTAAAAAGCCACTACCAACCTACACTTAGAATCCTGGAGGCTTTTCTCTCTCTTGGGAAGTGGTGTTGTTTTACCAGACGAGTACTAGACCAAAAGTCAGAAATGTGAGTTCTAATCTACACCCTGGCACCTATTTGTTATGTGGACTTGGACTTTGCGTTTAAATAGGGAGTATGTACTCATTAGTTTGCTTAAATTTTATTGAAAGTGCTAGTTGGTCTTTTGCTGGAGATTGATAAATTATTTAGCAGATAGTGATTGGGTTGGAGGCGTTAGTGCAATGTTGATATAAAAATATTTCTGAAAAACTTCCAACAGTTGGACCAGCTCTTTGTGTTTTTAATCTGGAAGCTAGTACAGATATCGTTTCCTTGATCTCCTCTGTTTGTCTTTGGACATTTTTTTCCAAGTTTCCTACTTCCTAGAAAAGTTAATGACTCTATCCTGGTAAAGTGGTTTTTTGTGGGTTTGTGGGGGTATTTTTTGTTTTTATTTTACTAAAGGTGAATTGATAAATCTTAACAAAAGTTTCTGTTTGCAGCTGTAACAGACACAGTTCAGTTTCAAGCAGTTGGCTGATATGTTTTGGGGGTTTAAGAGCAAGTCTTTTATTTATAATTTAGCATTTGTTTAGTGTTTAAGGGCTCACATTGCAGTATGGATACCTTGCCTTACCATTGCCTGCTATCCTTCTGTTCCTACCCTCAAGTAGGATCAACACTCCTGCCCAACTTGGTGTCGTCTGCAAACTTACTGAGGGTGCACTTGATCCCCTCCTCCAGATCATTGATTAAGATGTTAAACAAAACTGGCCCCAAAACTGAGCCCTGGGGAATACCAGTTGTGACGAGATGCCAAATGGATTGAACTCCATTCACCACAACTTCTTGGGCCTGGCCATCCAGCCAGTTTTTTACCTAGTGTACCTATCCAAGCTGTGAGCAGCCAGTTTCTCCAGGAGGATGCTGTGTGAAATGGTGTCAAAGGCTTTGCTAAAGTCCAGGTAGACAACATTGACAGCCCTTCTGTCGTCCACCAGTGGGCTTCACAGAGCCGTTAACTGGTAAGATGCATTGCAAACCTTACCTCCAAGAGAATAAATAAATCCTAAGAATCTCTTGAGGTTTTATCTGTACTTTCCGTCATTCTTATTGTCGTGTTGTGAATCTCTTCTATTCTGGTTGATGTTAGCTCCTCTAGAAAATTAGTGAATACTTTCTAAAGGTGTTTCAATCTAGAATCTATTAGGCCTAGGATGAGTGAAATTCGAGCTCTGTTCAAATAAATCTTGCTGTTGGATTCAAATGGACTTGTATTTTTACCTCAAAAATCATTAGGAGACTGCAAAAATTAAGTGCATGCGCATTTAACTCAAATCTACTCGGAGAAGACCTGCTAGGTATCTACATAGAACTAAAACTATGCATTCTAACATGTTGAAAAGTGTGTGTATTTAAAGAGTGGCTGGACGTATCTCGCTTGGCTGGAAAGCAAAAGACATGGCTGCAAGTCTCCAGTTAGTGGCTTTTCACTGCAATTCCAGGGAGTAAGAAAAAAAGAACTAGAAGCAAAATCCAAGAGTTGATTCTTAATGCACACAAGCAAAGCAAGTTTCTTTGAAACTAAATTGGTACTTCCAGTAGTAATAATTTGGCTTAATATGACTCAGCTAGGTTAGTGTCGTCCCCAAACATCGAAATTCAGAAATGGGATTATTGTTAGCCAAGAAAATATAAATCCAGCTTTGCTGGGTTTCAAATTTAATATTCAATCCAAGTAAGATTGGAGTTATTTCTTTTTTTTCTTCTGAGAACCAAAATTTGTGGCACAAAAAAAAAAAAAAAAATCAGTTGGGTTGGGAGGTGGGGAAGTGCTTGTGTTATGAAGTTGGTCCAAATGATCTTCTAACCATGTGCTGGCTGAGCCCAGGGTTATTTAATTTCCCAGACTGGAAAAAAAACAGATGTTTTCAGTCCAGTGGAGCTGTTGATGCCAGGCTTGTTCCTATCAGCATGTGCAGTGGCACATAACAAAAGCTAACTAATACTGAGCTGTCCAACCATGAGCCCAACAGCAGTATCCACACAGCATCCCGCTGGAGCTATTTATCCAAGCCCATGGTCCCCGTTAGTATCCTTTTGCTGGGCTGTAAAGAGAGATCATTCACTAGGAACCATGTCTGGGCTAAGTGGTGCTACTTTGTATGTGTAGATATGACCTCACTTTTTCTCAAATGAAAGTACCATCTCCAACAGTTGGACCCATAAGCAGAGCAGGAGATGTTGAGACCTGCAGTAAGATAGTGTAAGCTGGCAGCCTTGTGCGTAACACTCATATGAAACACCAAGTGTTTTTCTGTGGTTTCCGTGCTTATTAAGGGATGATGTTCCAGCCTTGACAGGCTGGAAAGGTGGGCCTGGGT
>JMFS01073430.1:0-15475 GCA_000699545.1 Podiceps cristatus | reverse complement strand
TTTTTTTTTTTTTTTTTTTTTTCCTTTGTTCAAGACAGTCAGAATTCCTGTTCTGCTTTTATTCAGAACATTTCATCTAGCCATTGTGCAGACACAGCTATGGCTGAGATCACCTATGCTTTTCATGTTGTCTGTGTCCTCTTGCAGACATAGTCAATGCCTTCTCCAAGGATTTCCCTGTGCTTAAAATTTCAATAAATTTTTTTCTGGCTAAAGTGAATTTCTTGCTGGTCACAACATTTTCACCTGTTCTAACAGTTTGTAGCTCTAATTCATAAAACTGGTTCATTAGACATGCATATTGCAAATCTGCAATTTCCGATTTGCTTTTAGCTTTTTGTACGGACCGTTTGCAAGATGTAGACATGAGGTTTGGTTTTCAGAGCTGATTGTCCAAACATTCCCTCTTTACCTTTTATCACACAGTGGCATCCCATTACATAGCCAGGTAGTGGGTAAGAAGAGGAGCAGCAGCCAGCCATGTTCCTCAGCAGCCTATGTATAAAAAAACTTCCAGAAAACTGGGTTCATCAAGGTTACCAGGTTTTCAATATCTTCAACGACTGGGGCATTCCAACCTCTCATGAGACAGCTTCACTCCTTGCCTCTGTGCAGGCTGCTACGAGCTAGAAGGCTCACTTGGCCGTGGCTGGAGGTCAGGGTCCATTTTGGGAGGATTAACTAGCCAAGTGGTGTTTCTGGGAGCTCGGAGGCCGCGCAGGCCGGGTCTGCAGCATCCTTCTGCCACTCCTGCCTGGGGGAGTGGGAAACACTGGGAGCCCTGTCTCCCTGAACACACCACAAAACAAGTTGTTGGGAACCTGGGGAGTCAAGGGGCTCTCCTTTTGGGGGAGTGGTTTCTAGCCCGAGGAATTTGGCAGCTGGCAAAAAGTCAGACAGCATTGCCTCAAAAATTGGAAATCAGCTGGTTCCAGCTTTGTTGAACCACCATTTCCAGAGGAAAGCTGTTCTGTTGGAAGATTTTCCACGTGGTATCATGAGCAGTACACTTTGCAGGAGAAGATTTTCAAAAGGTCATTGACTAAGTACTCATTTTCCACCTTAGCATATCGACGATTGAGAGCACATTTCAAGAACAGAATGATGCCCAAGTGCTCAATTGTCTTTGGAAAGTTATGTTTTTTTCTCTGAATGTTCCAGCCTAAATGTCTGATACTGGTGCTGCATACCTAAGATTGCCCTTTGGAAAATTTCCCCACATGTAGTTTGTACAAGTTGTACTATTTTAAAGATAGAAACAATGTTCACTCTTTTTTTTTTTTTTTTTTGCCTGTACCATTTTAAAATTATTGAATTACAATATTTTAAGAAAATAATTTTAATTTATTCCTATTTATATGTATGCAATAGGTTAAAATCACCCCCTTCAAAAACTATTTGACTTTTCCAGGGGCATATATCTGACACTGTGCATCAGAAAACATGCGGACTTTCTGCAAAGGCTCTACAGTCACCTGCCTGCATAACTAAACAAAATAGATATATAGATATTTTTAAAACACAGTTTGGTACTAAACAAGTGGAGTGCTCTTCAAAATCCAATTAAGTTACAAATGTTGACATTTTATTATTTACTATAATTGTTTCTTAAATCAATGGAGTTAGAATGCAGAAAATAGGAACAGTGTTTCATCCGAAAAGGAAAAAAAAAACAAACCAAATCAGTGGTGTGTTTTGCTTGTGCTCTAATTTGCAGACACCCTTCCTGGCACACACATAAAAATGGAAAAAAGGAACAGAAATAAAAGCATTCAGCAAAATGGGATTTTGCCAGTTGTATTTTACCCTACTGTATCATGATAACATGAAGCTAAAACTAAACAAAAATTGCTAGTGTTAGAAAATAAGAAGCAGAGAAGAGTGGCAAGAGGTTGTTCATACCTCCTCTGTGTGCCCTGTGTATCCTTTGATAATAAGGAGGGCAGCGCTTTTGTATTGTGCTGCCCCTCGTCCCACTTCCTTAACTATTTAATCCAACAATAAGAGGAAATCAGAAATAAAAGAACTGAAAATCAAATATTCAAATGACAAGCGATACGATTCTGTTTTCCCTACTGTGTGGCAAAGTTTACACTCATCTATGCCTCTTTCTGTACTCAGTTATTGATCTCAAATTAATGGGATGAGATACAGAAATGATTATCTGCCATTTTGTATTGGACATGCTCTGTTCCAAAGCAATAAATGATCTGAAGGCTTTCACGGTGACAAAAATACATATTAACCCTTATTAAATTATACTATAGCATAAAAATAATTTTAATTAAAATGAAAATATTTGAAGTTTGAATTTCAGTTTAAATATTTAAGTAGTCATCTGAATTGTAGTTGCTGTAAATGGGATTGCACCAGATGCTAGATGAATACATTGCCTGGTATAGGCAGCTCTTTAGGGCTATGATACAAAACCCATGTAGTTACTGGGGGTCTTTTTGCTGACTCCAAGTGTTTTGACTCAAGCCTTTTGTTCCTGTAGTTTTGCTTGGTTTTTTTATGAACATGTACTGTGTTCTAAGAAGCACTTCCAGAGCACTCCCAGTCGGGGAGGAGCAGGGTATGAGGCAGGCTCTTGCTGCTCACTCTAGGTGCCAAGGTGCAGAATTCTTTCTCAATCGCTTTACAAAATACTGTAAAAAAAAAGTCAGTATTTTGTTCATTTCATATTGCGCTATGCCTGGGCCCTCCACGGATACTCTCATCACTTGAAAAAACCCAAATAACTGAAAAGTTGCATTTTGAGGTGTAGCATATCGTGTTTCTGGAAAAGAGAGAGCAAAGCATCATCAAAGCTGAGTAGTCAGAAGCCTTAGAGGCATGAATGTGGGCTGTTCTGAACTGGAGGGTAGAAGTAAGAGGAGGATAAACTTTGCAAATTCCTTGAGATAGATTTAGAAAATCATCCAAGGGCAATTCTTTATTAAATCCCTCAACTAAAGTAATATCGCCTTTCTTATGCACATACTCACAGAAGCATGTTTACTGATGTCCGTATGAAATATGTTTTTGTAGCCAGTATGGTAGCACTGATATGTGAGTATAGTGCAAAAATCATATGTCTTGAATGACTTTTAGTGCTATGTATGCTGCTTCAATTTTATTCCTAAAATGATTAAGAAAAAAGAAAAAGGTGGAGTTTGTAAAGAAACTGCAGTACGATTACATCAGAATCATTCTTTCATCAGAAGAAAACAGACACCTATGTCTGGTGGAATATGTGACAGAAACTGCAAAAGAGATGAGTCTAGAATGGGCTAGTCATAAATACAGAGAAGCATCCATTTAGTGGAATGCTCTTTAGGGACTGACAATGCATACAGATGTTTTTTATCTTTTTATTTTTTTTTTTTCTTCCTGGAAGAAGAGCTGCAGGGATCAGTACCTACCCTATCAGTAGTTCATTTAGTATCTCATAGGTCTTAACATTGCAAAAGTCTCTACTACTTGGTGCTTAAAACACCAAGAAAAAAAGAAAAAAAAAAATGTTCAGAAAAAAAGAATTTCCTTATCATGGTTTATAAATAGCAAACAACTTCTCAGTAGACCAATGTACAGTATGCTGACACTGTTTTTCATCCTTGACTCTGTATAAGATGATTAATGTTTCTGCGCTTCACGCAACAACTTGTTAGTCCTTTATCAGTAAGATCTGTCTCATCTGAAACAGAAATTAATAGATATTTCATAATATGGGTCTTGGCATGTAAAAACACCAGTTGTGATGCTAACTTAGGAAAAAAAATAATCTAAATGTTGGCCCTCTACAAGAATTCATGAGGTATCCCTCTTCAAGGTTTTTCTTTGGACGTATCTGTGTGCATGTGTGTGTGTGCACCTGTGCATGCATTTTTCTTGAGTGCACAGTAAGTGTGAGAAACTTTACAGTTTGGAAAAGATAGAAGGTCCAAGGTGAGGTCCCTGAGGACCCTTTTCTAGGTGGAGCTGTTTTGAGTATTCCAGTAATATTTTGGTGATAAAGAACTGTTTGGTAGATATCTTTTGAACATGATGTGCTGATGAACAGGTGGATGAATAATTCTGACACATAAAATAGGGAGCAAAGAGATACAGAAATACATCCTGAGGTGAGATATGGGTAATAATCATAGGTATATGAATCATAAATAATTTGAATTTTACTTGTGTTCTAGGGACATTAAAATATCTTCATCTTTAGAACCTGGTTAAAAGAGAAAAAAAAATTGAAAATTATCTGAGCTGGCTGCTTATAGCTGTAGTAGGTATCTGCTATTAATTAAATACAATAAGCCACATTTAGCCAGGATGGAAGTGAAATTCTCATTGAAAGTATTACGGAGTTCTACATGTTTATATACTAGCTGAGTTTTATCCTATGTAATCCAAACCTAAGGGAAAAAAGCTTAATGGAGGATTCTGAATCTTTTAAGTTGAAATATCATTTCAAATATAGCACTTTATAGACTTTCAGTGTAATTGTATTTATTTTAAAAATGTTCTAGGTCACTGATTTTCGTAACCTGTCTCTGAAGAGTTAAGATGTGGTTTTGTTAGAGGGCAACTTTATATTTGCTTTTCTAAGAAATGAATAAATAAGGTATCTTAATTTCCATTTAGAAAAATAACTTACACCATAACACCAAGAAATCCTTTGAGAAGCTCATGGGAACGCTGTAATGTGCAGGAACAGGATCAGGAAAACACTTATTCAGGGTGACAAAGAGGTACTGCTGTGACCAAGAGGAATGAATTAGCTTCTAGAAAGTGTCTTGTTCTGAGAGAGCTACAGAAACAGCAGTATCAAAAGCCACCACAAGATTTAGAAACATTGCATTTTGTGTGTGGCAAAATCTTCTTACATCATCTGTTAATGACAGTCCTTCACCAGAGCTCTTTTTAGCTTAGTCTAATGCTGGCTGAATTTTTTTAACATATATTGTCTCTAAAATAAGGCTACAAGATAACATATAAACCAATAACAATTTAGGTGAAAAATAATGTTTTTGTCGTAGCCACTACCTGGAGAATGAATCAATGAATTTCATTAGAGCTTCATAAAATAACAAGAAAAACTAAAACCAACCTAAACCCAACAAGAAACCATTTATCCTTTACAACATGGCTGGCATACTTACAGGAATACACAACCAGCTCAGTACCAAGCCTAGAAGATTCCTGTGTAGACAATTCTGAAAAATATGTTAATTACTGTTTGGTTTTGTTTTTTTTTTTTTTTTTTCCTTATTTTTCAAAAAGTCCAGATGAATTTATGGCTAGGTATAACACATCAAGTTTCAATAGATTTCATGTAATGAAAATCATTTAATAAATTTAGAAATTACATGTTTTAAATGCTGTGAACTGTAGCATCTGCTTCAAGTATTACTCTTCTCAGTCCTATCAGCATTTTACCTATTCTAAGGTCTTTACAAGAATAAGTTTTCAGTTATGACAAAAAACTTCAATACAGTTCCTTGTAAAATCTTTAGTTTGAAAGGAATAGAAAACCAAAATTATCTTGCTTTTCTTAGAGGGTGAAAGTTGTCATATAATTTTGAATCTAGATATAATTACTGGCCCAAATCCTAACCCCGCTTACAGCTTTGGTTTTAAAGTTGTAGTAGATTTAGGGGTACTTCTCCCCATGAAGCTGATGTAGCAGCTCATGCTTTGGGAACAGTGTTCTTGCGCTTTGAGGAATGAAAAAGATGAAAGGAAATGTTTAAATGTGTTTCCGTGTGGCGGCTAAAGAGTGCAATTCCTGCCACATTATCACTCATCTTCCATGCTGTGCATTATTAAAAATGTGGTAGAGAAAGTAATTTGTCTTAGACTAAATTGCTAATATTTTCATTTACTGTTCATGGAATATAGGTAGCTCAGAGACAGACTGTTACAGTATAAACACGATGATACTGCTGTCTATGTTAAGGAAACATAAATTTTAGTTTTCAAGGAAAGCATGTTTTCACGAGAAATCTGTCCCTCTGAGACAAGTACTGCCACAATTATGAAGAGTAATCCCATTACATTGAAGAATTAATTCTCAGCTATTTCAGAGCTGTGAAGAAATGCAAGAGCTCTTGAACCGGATCAAAACGACGGTGTCTAATATCATTTATTTGCAATCATTCCATCTCCGCAGGTTTCAGAATTAAAACTCTGCTCTCAATTTCAGTCTCTTCTTCAAGCAATGCTGAGAGAAAACTCATTAGAAGTGAAAAGTCGGTCAGGTATACAGCATATGTGGATCGAAATTTTTACAGTGCGTATAGCACTAAATTGTTCCACTGTACCAATAATAGGAAGTGATGAGAGATGTGGCAGTTCCACAGATGTCTTACCTCCATGGCTGCTCTTGGAAATGTCCAGGTTTGCCTCATTAAGGACTATGGCTTTGAATTTTCTTTTGAGAGACACAACTGGAATATAAGCACAAAACTTATGGGTGATAAAAATAGAATATTGGATTGCGGTTAAAATGTGAAACCAGCATCTAAATCCCAAAGGAAACCTCTGAATGCAAATAGCTACCAAAGTGCTTATGTTTTTTAGTATCTCTGCATTGTAGCATCTCCTCAGTCAGAAGGAATTCAGCAACCACTCAGCATGGAGCACTAATGTTATTACCCATTACGGAAAAAGAGAAGAAAACGGTACATATAGACCTTCTCTCTAAAGAATAGGCTCCAGGCTGGATTCAGAGTGGGCAGAGGCATCACATTTTAAGGCAGGGTAGGAAGTTAGCTAATGTGCAATGGTTTATAATTCTCCATTGGCTTGCTCCAGACTGCTTTCTCCTCACAGCCAGGGCATTAGGACTATCCTCAGCAGGTGGCTAATTTCTTTCCACGCTACCTATAGGAAGCTAAGCAGGTCTTTGCATTCTCTGGGTTAGGAACAACTAATGTGCTCTTGGTTTCATAGCTCTGAGCAGTGCTTCAGAAATACAGTTCTGCCTAAGGTAAGAGAGGCTTTTTTTTTTTTTTTTTTGAAGAGAGACTCTGAAGAGATTGGTGAAATAAATGCAAAGCAATTGTTTGAATTACACGTGATGCTGCACATGTCTTTCAAAGACTCATAGAGAACACCAGTGCTGAGGTTATCAGTCTGCTGCTTCCACCCACTGAGAGCATCTTTAAATTCTAGTGACAGAAAGTGAAATAGATACTGCAATTTCTTTAAGGCTAACACTTTTGAAAGAAAGGGAAATAGGAGAATTTTATATGATAGCTAATGTCTCATGTTTTGCATGCTGTGCAACCAGACAGGTGTTTTGTGAAGAACCCCTGGGGAATGTCTGCATTGATATAAACAGGAAGGAAGGAGGTTTCATTTCATGAAGCACTAGATTGTCAGTGATGCATTACACCTTGTCACACATGTTATGGAGCAAAAATGAGGTATTGCCCTGAATTTTATACCCCCATGACTGGAAAATTTGAACCTGGGGATTTGTAAGGTGGATGACTTAGCTGTAACCATCCATGTCAATTTTGTTAACTACAATTATAACTGGCAGCCTTTTGGAGACGCTTTTTCTTCATAAACTTTGTAACTGGATGTAGGGATTAACCCTTTAACACCTTCCTAACCATAACTTCTGTCTTAGGCAAAATATGGTAGTTCTGAATATCAAACAACTGTGTTATTTATGGAATACAGTGACACGTTACTATACAGAAAGATTTGTGAGTTAGTCTTTGTACAGTAATAGATAAAGCAGGCCTTAGATATACACTGTGTGTAGTAGTAGGTAGACTAGAGAGTTGGACACTATTAGTGACAGTATGAGTCAGAGAACACTTTGGTGCCTCTCATCATGCTCAAGGGAAAATGCTGTGATTGCCGAAGTATTGACAGATCCTTACCCTTCCTAGCTCAGAGGAGCAGACAACTAGATGAATGCTTAGGTAAGGCATTTTTTTTTTTTTTTTTTTTAATTTTTACATATGTGACCATTTAGAGTTCATTTTGTTTTGGCATTCTTTTATTTCCTCTCAAAGGTCTCTCACTGAAGCCACTGTATCAGCCTGGCGTTCACAACTTCCCTGAATTTGAAGGATAATCCTTTTGTAAGAATTTTGCATAAGGTGTTTGTACTGAATAAATTGTATGTAGTGAATATTCAGCTGAACTTGGACTTTGTTCACTACACTATGATGTACTAGAATTCTGCTTTTGACTGTTACCAGCTGTCACTACTTTCTGAGTGTCATTGAGTGCACACAGTGTAGGCAGAAAATATTGCTTTCACCTTTGCAGAAAATATTTTTGACCTTGTGAATTTCTAAAATTTCATTCCATTAATTTGAAAGCTAAGATTTAGCATATTGAACATCAGACAATCTATAGTACTTAATCTACTATCTCAGCAAAACACCAAATTAATTCAAATTTGAAAAGGACTCTCCATCTGTAGCAAAAGCATGTTCTCAATTACATATTGAATTAAAGAAGAGATAGGAATATTTTTGAAAGCTTGAAATTTATGGTTTCATTAGACTGAAAAATTAAACCTAAAAATGTGTAAAAATCCGCATTAATCACTTAGTGTTAGCATATAAATGCAAATGGCTTGGAACTGAGCTTCATTTCAGACTGTAAGTAGTAATTACCTAGTGACACCTCATGAGCTTCATTAGAACCCTGCTTTTAATAAAAGTGGGGAACACTAGGGATCTGCACAAATAAGAGGATTATGGTATTTAATCAGCACAAAGTTGTAACGATAAAACTTCATTAGATAGCATTTCCAAATATGAAATCGAGAAGATGATCTTGAATCTAAGTATTCATTTAAACGTTCATTTAAAAGTATTTTATTCAGTGAATTCTCTTTTCTTTTTTCATGAATGGGTTGATTTGTATGAATTAGTTGGGTGCTTGAAACAATCATATTCAACAATTAGTAGGTGGAAAATTCTTTCTGCCAAACTGTTGTTCTTATACAATGCCAGTCTACAACTGGTTTTAGTATTCATTAGTATTTTAGTATTTGCTATTCACCATTTGTGATATTTGATCATTTCTTTTATCACAAATTTTTTTCCGGTCCATGGCTGGCCTATACAGTTGATATAGAACCATATATACGTGAGAATTTATAGCACAAAAATACTGAAATATTTTTCTTTCTTCAGCCTTATGAACAACAGTCAAATTGCATACAGAATTTCTTGCACTGAAAGAAGGGCAGCAAATAGTATTCATGGAAAGCGATTGGCTTTTTTATTCAAAAGAAAGGTCACAACTACTTTGCATTACTTTTCCAGTCCCAGTCTCTCACACGATAACTGATTATCAGCCTAAGCATTAGTTCAGGGAATATTTAACTTACAAATCAAGATTTTCATTTCCCATTTTCAAATGTTTAAAAAAAGATTTAAAACTTCAGCTGAAACATGGATTCTTCAATACCATATTGATTTTCTTGTTGTTGTTTAGCGTGTATTTGTATTATCGTACTATACATGTGAGAACATTATAGGAGGAAAATACAGTGGTACAAGTATTCCCAGAACATTATAATCTATCTTACATATTTAATCTAATATTGAAAGCCCTAATCAAAGAAAATATACTGGGAAACACTCCTCAAACATAAGGCATTAGATGCTCTACTGCTACACTTATGTGTGGGAATTATTTTTTCATAGAAGTGTGTGCTTCTATGTATTCTTCCATGTATGTTTCCAGGAAAACAACTCATAGACAATGACTGCATTTGTTTTTGTCTTTATTTAACATAATAAGAAAACAAAACCAGAGAGTTAATGTTTATTTTCAAGCCTGTTCTCACTTATGCAACTTATTCTAGTTTTTAGTTCAATATATGAATACCAACCATTAATTTACTTCTTGCTTTCTGAGAGGAAATATAGGTATATTATGGTGGAATAATAACACAGAAATCTCATCTTGACAGGAATTTTACACTGGTTTGAATTAGTATTTAGAAGATATAAAGGCGTCATCTTCCTTAAGCACATGACAGAGTATTTTAGGATCGATACCCACTATGTATGGATATGAAGACAATGGAATTATAAATTTTTAAAATTATAATAAAAAGAGAAAGACCTACTTATTCTGCAAAGCACATTTTGGATAAGAGCAGTAAAATCTCTCTTCTGCTATTCAAGCTTACATGTGTAATTCCAGTAAGTGAAATGATTAAATAATCTTCCACACTTTCTTTCCTGTCTCACACTAGTGAACGTGGGTTCTGTATTTTGCTGATGTTTTATTTGCAGTCACTCCTAAATGTGTTACAAACACTCTGACTCTGTGTGAGTGAGGGAAATTTTTCTGATGATTGATAGTTTAGTGAATATGGCCAGTATCGGACACATTATTCTGGACATCATGATCTACTATGAAGTTTTATTTAACGAAGTTTTGTTAAAATAAAACTAATGTACATTTGGTATTCCTAAAAAGCACTGAGGCCTTAACCTTTTTTTTTGTTCTTTGTTTTATGCTCTCAACACATTCTTGTGCTGTCTCTTTTCGCTTACAATCTAAAATTGTCCCAAGTGTCTCATTCCATTACTTTGAATGTTGGCTGTATCTTATCTTGTGATATCCTCACCACTGCAGCTTTATCATCTGCGAGTTTATAACTAGGCCAAGTACTGCCTTTCTAGGCTCCTCTTCCATCTGTTCAAACACAGATCCAAATGTCCAGTTCTTTTTATCTAGTCATGCAAAACTTATACAAATCAGAAGGTTCACTAAGAAAGGTGCTTAAACATATTTGGGTAGCTATGCCTAACTTCACAAATGGCCTACACAAAATGCACTTCAGAAGATGTATATAATTTTTGCAAGTCTGCAATTGTATTTTTAATCCCCCCAAATATCCAAGTGCATGTCTTCATCCTACTGATCTCTACATGAGATTGGTACTTAAGGGCAGGATCAGAATAAAATGATTTTGATATGATGTCTTTTAAGCACAGAAGTTTTGTAATTCAAGATATCCATGCAATAACGAAAGTCAAGGACAAATCTTGGAGAATGCTTTTTCTGGTTGGGCAGATGGAATGTTGTATGATTTCATATATTTTCTCATTCAAAGCCAGACTACTGGGTCATTCTGTCATTGCATCAATATGTAATCTAGATGTTTGCAGCAATGATAAATTTATGACTCTAATTATCTTAAGTTCCTCATTGATTCCTCTTGTACTCCATGATTTTTACTGGATTTCGTATTCTGAAGTTTCTATTTTTTGTCTTACACTCTATAACAATTCTTTAATGTGTTGATCTTAATCAATGTATTCAATTTAAATTTAGCACTTTAGCCAGTGCTCATTACACCATGGAGTTATAGCCTTAACAAAGCATTAGTGCTGCTGTTTTTCTCATTAAATTTTCCTCAAGGCATTTTAGAACCCATGTATTTTTTTTATCATTGCTGCCTCTTCCATTGCAATAAGAGACTTTACCCTTCTGTAGCTTTTCTTTCTAACTTGCTCTGTAGGTTCTTGTTAACCTGTTTTTCCAAAAAATTCTAATCCCTTTCAGTCCTATTGCATGTAATTCACAAATTTCTCAGAATGACATTTCTGTAGCAATCAAATTCTTCACACCTAGACCTGAAGAAAAGTCATATTAAGGTCAAACATGTTTAGCTCTGTGTTTTCTTATCAGCAAATGACCTCAGAGAATAAGATATTTTAAAATAATCCAATAGCAAATAGATATCAGACCTCCTGGAACAGAGAGAATGCATGCACATCATTTTTCAAACATTTCAATCATTCATAAAATCTCCAAGTTGAGACTATATAAAAAAATTTCATGTTGGTCTCAAATTACTTTTGGTTACCTTGAAACCTTATCTGATTTAATAAAATGTTTACAACAAGTAGCCCTTACACTGAGAGGAAGTGGAAAAGTCTCATTCCGGCACAAGCTGATTCCCATGTCTTTATCTTCTTTGACATTACCAGGGTCTATAGGTGAATCCAAGCTCATTTATTGCAGCAAGAGTATGCTGTAAAAAAAAATCTGAACCTGTCCATCATAAGAATTTTTTGCTGTCTAAGAAGCAGTGCCTTCAGGCTGTCGGAACAAATACAGCTGTTTCAGTTTCCAGCCATCTGTCTAGACTGAAATACAAAAATAATATACTACTCACAGCATCTGTGACATTTAGTACCAGAGTTGTTAATGATAGAGGGTCAAATTCAATAAAAAACAGAACTTAAAGCCCTTCACTCTGGTTATAAATGGCTATTTAGTTTGAGTCAAACACTTTATTGTTGACATTCCTGTCATAAAATAATTTATTAATATAATTTTTTTGGAAATTACTCATGTTTGAAATATGAATATTCAGAAAATATACAGACAAGTCTCAGGACTGACCCTTGAGCAGTGTAAGAACAAAAAAGCTAACTTCACTTAATAATTAATCCCCAACAAATAAATAATTAAAAATGAAAGATAAATAATGGCATTATCTCATGGTACAGTTATGTATTATCTATCAGGAACATATCTAACCCTTTGCAATCTCTAGATGCAGCTACCAGTTATTCTCAAACTCACGGTCTGAGTTTGCAGTCGGATGTGTTGTTCCAGATGCAACTCAGCCAGTTAAAAAAATTAGTTCATAGCTTCTCCCAGGATGTCATCACCTCTAAGAGTTATCACCCCTTCTATTTGCCAACCTAAGACCACACTCAGTCATTACTAACTTGCTTCTGTAAAATTATCTGGGTTAGAAAACACCCTTACTCTTAGCTTATGCTAATGAGGAGTGCTGAGACTTAGGCTAAGCCAGCAGATCTGAAAGGATGTTAATGGGAAGGAAAGGGTGATGAGCAGCCGAGAACAGTATTGGCTTAACCCAGCTCAGCTGCAGCTAAAAAAACCACGTCAGACCATTGTCTTATGTGTTCCCAAGGATATTCTTATAATGTACTGTTCCCTATATTTAAGCACAGTAATGTCAGCTGAACCATGAGTTGCCTGTTTAATAAAATAACATGTTAATAAATTATTTGCATAAGCTTTATTCTGATATATTATTGCTTCACTTGAAGTTTGGTGTTCAAGAAAAAGACCAAAAAAGAGTCAGAAGCCCAGGATCACTCTGGATGGCCAGCATATCTGATCAAAGTACAACTATTTTGGGTTACTATTGAGGAACACCAAGGAGACTGAGGATACACCTGTAAATTTGATGATTTCATTAATGACAGTTTGTAGATGATTTTAGACATTAATTGAAATTGAAATGAGCTCTCTTGTAATATAAATCTGTTGAAGCACTGGGTTAGGAAATATTAATCTGAGCTGTAGCAAAGGTTAGTTTTTCAAAAATAAATCCCCAAAGTTAAGAAGCTCTGGACCAAGTTTATACTGTTTTTATGGTATGAATCTGATTTTTTTTCAGCTCATTTAACCCTATCAATGTAACTGATGTTACAAGGGTATCCCTCAAATTGCAGTGATTGAGTCCCACACTAGTACTGATGAAATGAAAAAGCGGTAACAGTGTAAATCAACAAAGATTTAAACCTTTTGTCCTTTTGAACTACCAACTGGGCTAAGAAGAAGTTTACTAATTTTGGAAAGATTTAATTCTGTATTTCCAAACAGTTATAATGATATCCAGTCTAACATCACCAGTGTTATTGGAATTATCACGTAAATTAATTCTGTACATTTTTTTTTTTTATTCCACTACCTGTGGCAATTGAATTCTAACAGCTGCACAAAGACTTTAAGAAGTACCTTAAGGTGAAAATTCTTGTGATTAATTGTTTCTAGAATGATCCTTAACATAATTAATATGTAAATACTGGATAGTTTTTCAGTATGTCTGCTTTTATCTGATATTGCAAAAAATAATAAGGTAAATTAAAGATCAATTTAAACATACATTAATAGAAAACAAGCAAGTTATAATGCTTTCATTTGGAAAAAGCAGTTCAATTAAAAACAGGCAGCTGTTGTGGAAACCTTAAAGTTTAATGAGGAAAGCTATAAATCAAGATTTATAGTGAGAGAATGCAGTTTCTTGAAATGGATCAAGCCTGAATTAAACCTGCTCCAAAAGTGCACTTTATAAGTTTTTTATCTAGCTCTATATGATCTGCAAAATGTCACTTAAATGGTAGCCAGGGATATAATTTGTACTACCCATGAGAAAACAGAAACAAAGTTAAAGCTAAAGAGAGTGTAAAGCACATTGTACATTCCAGTCATCAATTCTTCCTCACAATCTGTCTACAAAGTCCCCTTTTACTGCAGTTTGGTTTTGTTTGTGGGATTTTTTTTTATACTACCATTGGACATTTCATGATACCTCTAGGGTCTTTGAACTTCATACGGTCATATATTTAGGAGCAGATTTGTACCACAGACTAGTAAAAAATAAGGAAAAGCATCATTTCAGAGATGATCTTCAGGGTGAGAATGTATGTGACGGTATAGAGAAATGTTTATGTGGCAGAAAGCATTCAGGTTACCAGTACAGATTTGCACTAGCAACCACTCACTCCTCATTATGAGAAGGTTGAGTAGCAAGCTAACTCTTATGTAACATGTCTGCAACTATGAATACATTAATGATCCATACGCACAAATTATATAAGGACAAATCATAGGGACAGATCAGCAATATCTGACCTTATCCCAAAGCAAATGAATGTTAAATTTTCAATGGAATAACCTGGGATGGTCTTGGGCAATACCATCTTAACCTTTTCATGAAACTGTAGAAGCATAACTCCTGACAGACTTTTTACCTCCTGATTAGAAAGTCATGCAAAAATGCCAGGAGGCCTCCATGGATGAACAAGGAGCTCCTAGGCAAGCTCAAGCAGAAAAAGGGAGCCTACAGAGGGTGGAAGCAAGGACAGGTAGATTGGGAGGAATATGGAGAAATTGTCTCAGTAGTCAGGGAGCAGGTTAGGAAAGCCAAAACCCTGACAGAATTAAACCTGGCCAGGGATGTCAAGGGCAACAAGAAAGCCTTTTATAGGTATATCAATGATAAAAGGACCAGGGAGAATGAGGGCCCTCTCCAGATGGAAGCAGGAGACCTGGCTACCCGGGACGTGGAGAAAGCCGAGGTGCTTAACCACTTCTTTGACTCAGCCTTCAACAGGAAGCGCACTAGCCACACTGCCCAAATCAGGGATCCCCAAGACGGGGACTGGAAGAATGAAGAACTGCCCACTGTAGGAAAAGACCAGCTTCAAGAGTACCTAAGGAACCTGAAGGTACACGAGTCCATGGGTCCTGATGAGGTTCATCTCTGGTAGATGAGAAACTTAACTTCAGCTGGCAATGTGCACTTGCAGCCCAGAAAGCCAACCGCATCCTGGGTTGCATCAGAAGAAGTGTGGCCAGCAGGTCAAGGGAGGTGATTCTGCCCCTCTACTCTGCTCTGGGTAGACCCCACCTGGAGTCCTGCATCCATTTGTGGACGACACCAAGCTGAGTGGTGCGG
>KL273187.1:0-15915 GCA_000699545.1 Podiceps cristatus | reverse complement strand
ACAGCTTCAAGGCACTGTGAGTAGCATCCCAAGAGTATTTCAAACTCACACTCGCTCCAGTAGCTGATGCCACAGCTGTGGGGCACCCGCAGCCCTGGGGCACTTACACCCCTGGTCTGACTCCAGTAGCTGCCACCAATCCTGCTCGTGCTGTTCCCCCCTGTAGCTGGCACGTGGATCTTGCAGCACATAGACTTACAAGATAAAGAGGGAAGTTACACATAGGCAACATAGTTGGTTCTTTGTTTCTGGTTTGTTGGTTTTTTTTTCCTCGATGACAAAGGTAGAATTGGCCTCTGGAGCTGCCGCTAGGTGTGTTCAGTATTGGACAATGCAGCTCCAAGTTGAGGGATCTCTGAGCAAGGGGTCTCTGTGGAGCCGGAGAGGCCTCTGGAGGGCTGACAGGCTGGTGTTTGCCTAGGCAGGAAAGCACAGCCCTCCTGAAGTGGTACTGGATTGACTTCTGTTCCAGCAGTGATGTATATGGACTTGCTGCTGCTGCGTGTTGTGCAGCAGAAATGTGTCTGAGGCAGAGGACCTTCCTGTGGCTGCCAGCGTGTAACAGGATGTATCAGGTGCTAAGGAGCACCAGAAGCTCAGCAGCAGCTGTTTGTACCTGGTTGTATCTTTTGATCTGACTTGCTCCAACATACCTCAGTAGTTCTGCTAGTGCTTGAATTGATGTATTTAGCTCTTGGACTGAGAGGATGAGATAAATAGTCTGAATTAACTTGTTAATGTGGGCAATGAAGCTGGAAGTCAGGGGCCACTGCCCAAATCTGACTTGCTCTCTTCACATCCCGATCGCATTTTATACCTTAGAAATTACCTAACTTACGTATTCATTAATGGTTGCAACATCAGCCTCGCTTTGTATGTTAATTAAGCTTTCAACATACTGCGCTTGCGCCAGCTCTCTGTGGTGGTTGTCAAGGTGGTAGTCTTGATGAAGTAAGTAGTCTTCCTCAGGTTTACACTTTTCACCTTTTGGACTCACACATGCTCCTTAGGTGTTTACCAAGTTTTTGATTCTAGGCCAAAGGCATATTTCTCTTATCTTCCTTCTCGACCTCCAAAATATGTGCAATATGGGCTTTTGGCAATTCTTAGTATAATATATTAAATATTTGAGCAATATACTTGACATATTTATTAACTCATCACCCTGGTACCTATCACCATGGTTGTCAATGTTTAGAGTATGGTGATACCAACAGGGTCAGCTAAATTTCCTTTCTTTCATTTGAGTTTGAAATACTCTTGGGATGCTACTCACAGTGCCTTGAAGCTGTCTGTCAATACAGTCATTATAAAGAAAAAGAACAAAAGAAACAACCTTGGGTCTACAGACTGACAGAAAGAGCAATAGTAACTGGAGAGACTATTCTCTGGCATGTTGCTCCCAGGCCCTGTGCATTTTGCAGAAACAAGCTGAAGGTTTTCCTAGAGAAACCACTCCAGTGCAGCAGGGTTCAGTAGAATCAATCCCAATTCAAAACTTCAACCAATAAACTCAGCACTGTGGTCTGATATACACTGTATTTTTCAAAGTAGTATTTCCCTGATAAAAGTCATCCTAGGAAGAAGACAGTTCACTGTCACATCTCTTACACAATGTCTATGAATATATTACACACTTGTCTTTCATTAATTCCCGTTTCTGTTGGCTGTTATTGTATTGGTCTGAGAGGCATCATGGGGCCTATTGGTCCCCAGGATGTCACAGATGGTTCTTTATCACTCCAGGCTCTACTTTAATCGGTAGATCCCTGGGTGAGGGTATGGCTACACTGCAGAATGGGCGATCACTAAGAGCTGTAGCAGGAGAAGGGGAGGTAAGGTGGGAAAGCAGCAACTGCAAAGGTGGAAAAAAATTATTCCTAGAGGAGTGATTTGGAAATTCTTGATAAGTCAGGGGTGAATGGAACTAGGTGGTCAGCCCACTGAAGTTTTACTGCCCAGATTTCAAGAATACCTAGGAAGAACTATAACAGAAACAATTTTATAGTCTTCATCTTGAGACATAACTGGTAGGTCACCTATGAGGTTAACTCCTTTCTGCATGAGCCTTCACTCACATTTAACATCTTGATTTCTTCCAGGGTCTCAGGTTCCATTTTAAGCCAACTTGAGGTCTTCAAAGATAACTGTACCTTTCTCTCCTTTCCTTGCCTGACAAATATTTCAACTCTATGCTCCACTATCATTTCTGCTAGTGGTATATCCCAACATTTCACACAGCAGTAGCCACAGTCTGACAGCCAGGGAAAGCAGGCTGTCAGAAACATGGCTTTTGCTGATGTTTCTTTGTTATGTCAGCTCTAACAAGAGCACACATAACTTTGGGAATTAAATACTTCCCAAGTTCTCTGCAGATACTACTCCCTTTTTTTATAAGCACTCTTCAAAACCTTCTACTTTTTATTTTCAGAACCCAACCATGGCACTGCAGTGCTCAGAGCTGTTGCTTGAGATCAGGGTGACTTCTCAGTGGGGCACACTGAGATGGAATTAAATGGCTCTCCTAAAATTCATGATTGTGACTCTACTCTTCACCTGACCCATATCCCTCAAGTGAATTCCACTGGGACATGATCACTGCAGCCCAGGCTGCCACAAATTTTGACATCTCTCATTTGTTCTGTGTTGGTGAGCAACAGGTCCAGTAATGCTTCTCCTCTGGTTGGGCTGTTTCATCTGGATTGAAAAATTATCCCCAACACACTCAGTTTAATGCACTACAGTTCTTGTCTCTCTCTTGGCCTTAAAAGCTGACAACACCCTCTAATGTATTTCTAGGCCAAGTGAAATTGTATGTTTTTTCACCTCAACCTGTTCCCTTCTCATTCATTTCCATCTCAAGTTTGAAAGTAGCAATTTGACCTCTCTCAACCTATTTATTGTGTCAGACTTTTACCATATTGTGTCAGACCACTCTATTGTGTCAGACTTTTACCATATGGGATATTCCCAGAGCTAAAGCTCAAACAGATGACTGCACTTGACAAATTGACAAACTAAAACCCATCACAGGCCAGAACAGTCCTGAGACCATGTGCTGTCAGGTCAGTACAAAATCTGTGGCCTTTAATTAGTCATGGCAAAAATCATATTTACTAGGCTACATAGGCTGGGACTGCTACTGCCCCTGAAGCAGAATGAAATTGATCCTTGTGCAAAAAATATCCTATTGCTTTACTATGGTATGGGAAAAATAGTTAAAATTGTGGATACTGACAGGTTGCAGATAGTTGGGTGCATGTGTGTTTGTGTATGAATTTCTGAAATTGAACTTCTGAAATGGGCACAAGCCCACTATTTGTGAGCTACAGCCAGTACAGGCTGGTTGTAAATTTTGATGAAACCTCAACTAAATGAAAGTGGCAAGTTCTGAGTCATCTGATTAATAAGGAAATGAGAGGCAGAACTACTTATTAGGAAACAGATCACAGATTGTGTTTCTGTGCATAGATTTAGATTGGGAAACCAGGGGCTGGAGGCTTGCAAAGAAGTTGAAGATCCTGGCTGAAGGAAGGATCTTGGAAGAGATAAGAAGAGCCTTGATATGAGAGGAAGTTCCTGGAAATGGGGAAGATTCATGTAGGCAGATGCAGGAGGATGCCCAGGGTCCTTGTCTGGTAATGCCAGTGAATGCAAGCAGTAGCACTGCATGAAACAAGGATAGCTTTCTGCCTATTTTTTTTTTTCTGCCCCCCCCCCTTTTTTTTTTTTTCCCCCCCAGACCAGCAGCAGTCTCCCTACTATGAAGGGAAGTCAGGACCTAGCAAATATATCTTGGGGGGGGCGGGGGGAAGAGAGGCATGAGGGAGTATGTGAAGCAATCAGGTAGGATAAGAACAGCTCTGATCTTGTTTTTTTTATAGGAACACCAATGTCCTGATCCACAATAAGTTGTCATTTACTGTCTCACCTGTAACACCTTGGCACCTAATGGACTACATTACCTCACTAGCACAATGTAGGCACTCTGCTCCTCTCTTGACTGCCCTGTGCCCTATACTCTCAGACGGGCAGCCGCTTCTAAGAACTTGGTGTCACAGGATTCTGTCTATGCTGCTGGTGCCTAACAGGAAGCTTACCTTGCTGCTCCTGCTGCCTCTACTTTTGCTGGTTTTGATCATGCCCTAGCAGCCTTTGAAGCTACCTAAGACTGCTTTCTTGCTAGGGGGCAAGCAGAGCTGTGCTTCCTGAAAGTTCTGTGGTGAATGGGTCAGGTACCTGATTCGGGACTCAGCAGCTTAGGCAGAGAGGGAATAATCATCAAGGCCTGGAGTTCTCACTTCAGGCTGATGAAAGTAATTAGGGCTAAAATCTTGGTCCTTGGCCTTCGCACATCTCTCATTATGGAGAAGATTTGGAAGACTACTTTCTACTAATGTATAAAAAAAAACGTTGGGGGGGGGGTGTGATGATTGGCAGAGGGTGCAAAACTTCTGTCTGTAGAAGGCCACCACTAGGGCTCTCTGCAAGGAGCTGTACTGCTGGAACTCCACCTTTTCTGTAAACCTATTCGGATGGCTGATTCCCTCTGAAATCTTCATTACCCCGGTTCTAAGCATCTGGAGAGCCACTTGTGATGTAGCTGGTTGCTATGTGTATGTCCAGGAGTGTAAGAGTTCTAAGAGTGGCACCAAGGTCTCTGAGGAAGCCTGATGTGAGGCATCAGGATAGTGCTGGAGAACTGTGCCAAAGGGCCATGTCAGAGGAGCACACTCTTCTGCTACAGAGTTCAGAATGACCTAGGAAAAACTTAAGGTCATGAATATCAGAATATTCTGTTGAATACTAAAATACTTAAAATTTAGATTCAAAATTTATTAAGTGTTTGAAGAGAATTGGTGAATCAGACTTTCTACATCTAAAGAAAATAAAATCATTTGATTTTCCTGGAATGATTTAAGTTCATCTGAGAAAATACCAACTCTTTCCATGGGGGTTGGAGAGGTGGTCTTGGGTCCTGACGCATAGTTGTGGAGTTTCTCCCTGAATGAGTGTTTCAAGTATACTGCATTACCTGAATATACCCTAAGTGTCCTTAAATTCATTAGAGAATGCTCCAGTGATTATTAGTCTGCTCAAATTGTGCTGTTGTTTTCTGTGGCTGTTTTTGGCACTCACAATCTGCTTGTTCCAAACACTTCTGGACATGTTCACACCTCTTGATGACTACCTGGTTATTTGCATAGTTTGGCTATCTATTTTCTTGAACACATTTCCTGTTTGGGACAAGAGCTTGGTTACATTTTACTTACTTCTGAAACAAAAAGTCATTAAAGTTTATAGGCTTATGCAAACAGATGTGCTAACTGGGCTTAATTCATACTAGGTGCTACATAATATGATAGAGAAAAAATCTGTCATAAGACCTAAAGAAAGTAAACAATTTACAAATTCTTTTTTTTCCCTTTAAAATCAATGGCTGTTTAATTTTTATTATTTTGATTACCCTTCATGATATAAAAAAAATATAGACATAGATTGCTTGATTTTGTTAGATGTTCAGATCCTATATTATCCCAAGATGATATTCATGTCACTCACCTGCCACTCAAGTTATTGAGCCCACCACAGACAAGGCAACAGCCTCCTTTTGAGTGGCTTTGTAATGAAAGAAATGGGCATAAAGGCCAAGGGTAGGTAGGATGAACATTAGAGGACTTCTCTGGAAAATGTTCTGATATAACTTGGTCAGTGTGATTACAAATATTTAATGATACTCATAGAAATTTACACTTTTTCCTGCCACTCTAGTGGTATAACTCTGATTTATGCAGAGATGGCACCTAGTCTGTCAATGCCATATTTGTATCTATATCACAAAATAGCTTGGGATTTTTTTTTCAAATATATTAGATGTGGCAAAAATACTGAATGTGAATAAAGATTATATGTGTGGTTCTTTGAAAGATAGACCTCTATTTTTTTTTCATTAAATACTGCTCAATTAGACTTTTGTTTTGTAAAACAGATGTGAGTGCAGAAGATATAGCCCTGATGAACTGAAATTCCACACATCCAGGCAGATCCACTGCATCTTTCATACCTCCATCACACTTTGCAGTTCAAAAAACTTTCCATCATTCACACGCATAGTTGCAGATGACTTTTAGTGAGACGCTTGCTATATGAAGGTTAAGTGGGATTTGTGGAAGGAGGGTTGATCTGATTCCTTTAAGGTTGTGACATCCTGATGAGTGTGGATCACAAAAGGCTTAATAGACTCACACTGCGTGCCTTCTCTGTCTTTGACTATTAATCATATGCTCTCCTGAGAAAACACAAATTCGCTCTCTAGCTTGTTTTCTAGGCATGGTCTATTTGTTAACAACGCTTTACTACCTCTGAAGGTTAAGCCACAACGAGAGGAAAAACTTTGCACACACAATTTCCATCATTTGCCCTAAATAATAAAGAACAGAGAATTAATAACCAACTTAGGTATCAGAAATAAGTTCTTATATGCTAATTATATACACCTAAAAGTGTGCAAAAAATGGCTTTTTGTTGCTCTGTGCTCTCATCAGAACTAACAGGTGTTGCAGAATAAACAGAAGTTCTGCTTCGAGGGTTCAGGCCAGGCAGGAGCAGTTTATTGCTATAGCTGTAGGAGAGACGGCAGTGCAATGGAGGTTCAGCTCTCCATCCATACTGGCTTAAAACAAAAGCACTAGGGCGTATGCACATTTACAGCAGATACAAACAGCTTTGTGAAGGAGCCTGATACAGCGGAGTAGCGTCTGCGCAGCAGGAAGCTCTGTCACAGCAGGTGTACCCCTCCGCTCCTGGTAACTCAGAACCTGCAGCATTGCAGGTGCATCTCCCCAGCCCACCCCCCTCTCGCTTGTGACACTGCTGTGTCCTGGGCCAACATTTAGGCGTAGTGAGTTCCGCTGCCACACAGTTACCTGTTGTGATCAAAACCAATTTCCTCTGCAGTGTTTGCTTGGTTAATGTATTTTTTTCAATTTTTCTATTATTTTATTTACATAGTAAATTAATTACACATGCATGTGAAATCACAAGTTTATGTTTTTCTGCCCATCTAAATAAAATATACTCATTCAGCAAAGAAGGCATTCACACTGCTTAACTGTGGGAACCTGACTTGTTGTTTGATGGAGAGACAAAGAAAGAAAAATCTGAGAATGTCTGAGAATCAGAGGGACCCTGGAAGGGTGAGCATAACATTACAGAAAAAGGATAGTTACTAGGAAGGGCTCTTTCTTTGTGTAACAATTTTAAATGTACTATTGAGGCCTTTCCAAATTAATTTGAACTACGAGTGGGTATTATCGTAACTGGTCTGATAGACTTGTCCAAAAAGCGGATCCGTTGCCCAGTGTGCAATGCGCCAATGATCACACACTCAAGAGAGACATTGTTTATTTCAGGGTTGTGCAAGCCTGGTGCTTAGTGGTTTCCCACAAATCAAGCACACCTCCGCTAACTCACAGTGGACATTTATACCCTTTCAAGGACTGTTATCAGCACTTTCACAGTTACCCTTATTTATCTTCTTCCATTGGTCCTTACAAGTCTCCTCTCTACTTAAAGGCACAGCACACACATTTCACTATGCGTGCTCTATGGGGAAGGGGCTTTTGAGAGTAGGGGGTGACTACAGTCTAGGGGCATGATTTTTACTATGTTAATTGGCTAAGTTTGCACAGAGTTCCTGCTTATCTCCCCTGAAATTCTCATCTCATTAACACTTCAGTCCTATCAGGCTGGAAGGATGATGCACCCTCCTTGGGCCTTTTGGTTAAGCCTTCTTACTTCATTGTTTTGTATTCCAACTAATCTGATTCATGGCATCTTGTCTTTGCAGAGTTCTCTTTTACGTAAATAAGTAAATTATTCATAATTCTTTCCCTCTTTCAACAGTCTCACTAGACTGAACTAACAGCACATTCTTAGTTCCATATACATGCCCGTACAGGTAGTTGCATATACATCCCCTTTGCCCCAACAAGAGTTTGAACGTAAAACAGAAAGGAGAACAGAGAGCTTCAATTCACCAGGCATTCCCCCTGCAGCTCCCATAAACAGGGAATCGTTTGGCTTGAAAATCTGTGAGATCTGATCCCAGTCTGCTGAAGCTCAGCTCTCAGCATGTGTATATCACTGGACTGAGGAGGTGGTAAGATGGCTTTAATAGTTTTTTGGCTGTTAGGAAAACTTTGGTATTTTTTACATAAATGAGTTGAAACTAACTGCTATTTTTATGTAGATGTTAAGGTTAATCAATGTTTCCAATTTGAAATTGGACACTGAATGAAACACACCTTTCTTACATGCTTTGTTTCAAAGTTATTAGTGAAAACCTGTAAAGTGGTGCTTTGAGCAAGAAATTATTAAGCCTACACAAGCCACAAACCAATGCTTAGATTCCAAATACAGTTTTTAACTCATTTTTTATGACATGGTTAATGGATCCATTGTGATGCATCACAAATAAAAAATGGATAGTAATTTAAATATGGAAAAACATAAAAAGTGAAAGAGAAATAAGGAGTAAAACACAACCTGCACTTTTATTGTTGATGAAGTAAGAGAACTGCAGATGTTATTTTCTATCATCTTTGCACAAAACTGAAATTAAAGTAGTTTTGAATATATGGACAATCACAAGATACTGTTTTGAGTTAAATGAAATAATTTTACCTAAAACAAGTGTTATGCTTTATTACAATAACATTACCTTCAGAATCCTCAGGGAGACAGTGCTTGCTCCTCTTTATACCTTCGTATCTAAGGCTTTCTCATTCATTTTCAATTCATGCACCTTGTCCATATGCTGCCTAGATGCTGTTTTACTTTTCAGCTTTCATATCAAGTGAATCACATAAAACCTCTGGCGGGAAATCCTACCAGCTTGCAGAGAAAACCTACCAAATCAGAAAATAATATGCCAGATCTACAGGCAGGCTGATAGCCTAAGAGGCATCTGTATCCATAGTTGTGCTCACGTTGTAAAGAAGGGGTATATGGAGGTCCAAAGAGACTCAGAACTTGATTAACACATGTAAGAATTTTGTCTTCAGGCAGAGATTTGCTGTTGGGCCAATATTCCGGCAGTGTTTTGAAGCTGCCTACTAGTATCTCACTACCATTGAAGCAGTGAGCAATTATAAAATCTCAGAAGAGTCCTAAATGAACACTATATATTTGTGTCTATAATGCTGAGATTAAAAAAAAAAAAAAACAAACTAACAAACAAACAAAAAACCGAACCCAAAATAAACAGGTTATTGCCTGTGTAATCAATAGAGAATCCACCATCATCACAGCTCTCTGGAGCCAGGCTCATAGCTGTACGAGAAGCCCCAATGAGACAGGTTGAACCAAGTAATGAGCTGCCTCCTACTTGATGCTTAAACCATGTCAGAATTCATGCTGCTTAAGCCAAAGCATGCCAACAAAATGCAGGTTTTATTTAGAAAGCCCAGGCCATTTGCAGCAGCAAACATTTAGACATCTCCAGGGTGATGTGGCAGCTCAAGGAATGTGAGCCATCTAAGACTAAAATTAAAAATAATCAAAAACCAGTCCATTCGCTTATCTCCCTTATTTTCCTTCTAACTCCTACCAAGTACCTATTTGCTTCATTAAGCTGCAGAATTGTGTTTTGTTTTTGGTTTTTTAAATTAAATTTAAAAAGTGCAAAAAGTAATTTCGTAAAGTGAGCTGCATCAAGTTGAGTGCAATAGATGGACTCAGAACACCCAAAAGCATTAACATTTCAAAAATCTATTAAAAACCTGAACAATTAAACAAGGTTCAGAATTTTGCAGATGGAGACCTCAGCCTACTTGGTCCAATAAGTGTCATTACAAAGCCTGTCTCTGAAGAAACCCTTTCTATCTAACTTGACAGTCTTTTGATAGTAGTCTCTGACTTCCCTTGAAAAGTTAAGTAGGATGGGAAGAATGTGAAGCTGTATGATTATATTCCAAACTTATTTAACCACCTAATTTCAGCTCCTTGAAAACAAATCTTCAGGTTCTCTGATTGGTTTCCATTCATACATGCAATTTCATTAGTTAAAACTGAGGGTAGAGCATGTCATTTCATTGGTGATTTCAAACTGGAAAGCATGTAACTGCTTTGGCATTTTTAAAGGGTCTCTTTCAGCAAACCTTTTTGTTCAAAACAGGCATGTGAAAGTAGAAGCTAGGAAAGACAATACATGAGTTTTAGAGAGTTTGATAAAATAACTAGAGCTTAATTTTAAACTATCTAGAGTCCAGACCTTTCTGTTTTATGAAGACAAACCAAGAACTAATTCACACAAGAAAAGATTTGCTACTATACCTAGACAGGAATAATCATCCCGGAAAATACCCCAATAGTGTAACAGGCCAACAAAAAATGGTAGCATAGCTCGAAGATCCTGTTTTTTGTAGAAACATAGTTTGAAGGGAAAAAAAAAAAAAGGTATCGATGTCCAGAATTCATATTCCAGCAAGAGATGACTGTATGACTGAGCATACAGTGGAATACTTCTGCCAATACAGCATGCTAGGATACAGACACTCATGAAAGAACTTTTAGTGTAAAGGCAGTTATACGAGTAAAATAAATAAATACAATTTTTCCTAGAATAACTTTTTCCAGCATCCTGTTCATCTACACATAAAGAGACTCAGAGTTAAACTGCTCCCCAATATTTATATGTGTCTGTCAGGGATTCTTCAAATACCTGATAATACAGCTATGAAGTCAGACGCCTGTATTACAGAATTGTCCTAATAAATAAATGATTGCACATGTTTAATGTCTCCTATATTTAGGCAGGGAGAGGTGCTAGAGTCGAGTATTTTAACCCGAGATCAATTCTGATGGCTAGCATTTTGTCTCAAAGGGCACTAGTTCACTGACATTAATTTCTTAGCAGTTGAGGCAGCTTTTCATGTCTTAGTTTAGGAATATGAGAAGGCATGGAGGAAGTGAAAACTTTAACATTCTCTGATACACACCGCTTGGAACAGGCCACATAGTCAATGTTCATGTGAGAACACAAGAAAGCAAAAATATGCAAATGATAGAACCATAGAATCATAGAATGTTTTGGGTTGGAAGGGACCCCCAGAGCCCATCTAGTCCAACCCCCTGCAGTGAGCAGGGACACCATTACCCAGATCAGGTTGCTCAGAGCCCCATCCAACCTGGGCTTGAATGTTTCCAGGGATGGGGCATCCACCACCTCTCTGGGCAACCCATTCCAGTGCCTCACCACCCTCATTGTGAAGAATTTCTTTCTTACATCTAATCTAAACCTACCCTGTTTCAGCTTAAAACCATTACCCCTTGTCCTGTCACCATTGTCCCTACTGAAAAGATTCTCCCCCTCTTTCCTATAGGCCCCCTTTATGTACTGGAAGGCTGCAATCAGGTCTCCCGCAGCCTTCTCCAGGCTGAACAAGCCCAACTCTCTCAGCCTGTCCTCATAGCAGAGGTGCTCCAGCCCTCGGATCATTCTTGTAGCCCTCCTCTGGACCCGCTCCAACAACTCCATGTCCTTCTTGTGCTGAGAAATGATGATAGAAACCTGAAAATCCTTGCTTTAATGGACTAAGCATTTTATACAAAATAGGACTTTAGTAATTGGAACATGTATCTGGATGAGAAATTGTCTGTTGAAGACAGCAGCACCTAATCAAGCAGAACCTCAGGAAGAACCTTCTTTAATGAGCAACTCAGCATGCTGCCAAGCAGAACCTCCAAGAAACTAAGATCTGTCAACAAGAGCCAAGAGCCTGCAGCTCATGCAGCAACTCAGAAGCTGTTGAGAGGACCAAGAAACACAACTTGGTCCTGAGGTACCAAAACCAAGAACCAGAATAAACTGAAGTCCTTGCTGCAACTGAAAGATACTGAACCATCTGAAGATAAGCCTGAAACCATAGATGTGCCTGCAAGGACACAACACATAGGAAAAAGAATGTAAACTGTATGTTGTCTGATACACTCTAAGTTAGAGATTTCACTATGCAAGTTCACAGCTGACTTCAGCAGACTAAAAGCCTGTTGACCTTTTTATGATTAAAAGGAAAAAAGACTGACACCACCTCAAAGCTCTGGCAGAGTCTAGGTCCCACTACAATGAGAATATGCATTAGCAAAGCTCACCCCTTCATACGGTTATCATCAGGGGGTGAAAATAGAAGTTTTCAATGGATTTTTAAAACTACCTCCCCAGCCCCCAAGGCATACCAGAAAATTCTGGAGAGATGCAATATACCCTCTTTCCAGTGGTAAAGTAGTGTATATATATAAGCTAGAAACAAGGGTTCATAGTTCATTCTGTGTTATTTAAAAAGACCAACAAGAACACAATGATGTTCGCTTCTTTTATTATGAAACATACAAAAACATGGAGTGTAGTGAAGCTATTGTTAGAAACATGAACTGTTTTTTGCATCAACTTTCTATTTACATACACAAAATTCCCCAAGTGGAACAATATCAAATGTGAGACACATTATCAGAATATACCATATATACAAGTTCAGAGATTTAGTATCTCTGTTACTCTATACATGACTGTTAAACAAAAAGTCAATTTCTACCTGTCTTACACAAGTATTTTAAGTTAAGCTTATTGAGACTACTCAATCTAAATAAAGCAGAATCTGGGCAAAGTTCTGCTATCTGAATGTTTACTTTATAAATACAGTATAAAACAATAGAGCCAGGTTTTCAGACAGGCTCAATCTTCTGTTGTGTTAAACAGCCCATGCTCCAAATTGATGGAAGTAAAATAATTGTTACTGTTGCTGATTTTTACTGACATCAAACCAGAAATATCTCAGGAGTCAAAGATACACTGCTTTTCAGATCACTGATCCGTTTTTAGGAAAAAGAACTATTTGTATTTATTTTTTTTAAACTCTTCCCTGAAACAGAAAAGCCAAATTAAATACTTGAGCTTACTTTGTGTGACCAGACATTCCTTTAAAAAAATAAAGAGGACACACCACTTTGTATTGTTTTTAACTGCAACCAACTACTGCTTAGTAAAATAAGGCACTTCTTCCTTTAGATCAGTCCACTTCCTAGATTTTAGTTTTGCTCCATTTTACACAGAGAAGTGATTTCAGCTATGCCACTCATGACAGCAAAAGGGATGTTGTTAAGAACTGTTGCTCTCCAAGCATGGATGGCCTCAACAATACCTTCTGGATTACTTGAACCCAAGTCATACAATGAATATATGGCTGCCAGTTGCACACCCCAGGGAACGCCTGCAAAAAGTTAACACAAATCAGCTTATAGAAACTTTGATATGCAATAATGTTTTTGGGAAACCTGAATCTAAAGAAACTATTAGTTCAAGAACTGGAATTAAAACACATCAACAATTGGGATGTCTAAAACCAGAAAGCAGTAGCAAGATGACAACCTGCACACAAATTCTGTAACGTCTCTTTTTATACTTAAATTTTCAATTTTTCTATTTTCAGCAGGTTTTCAGTATTCAAAAGGCATAAAAGTTCTGAGCATCTAGTGATTTTACTCTAGTTGAATGATCAGATTTTTATGAAAACAGTCAGGTTTACACAGAGTCTGAAACAAACACAGACATATACTACTTACATGGAAGAACTTGAGATTGCAAGGAAGAGAAGCTATACAAGTAGTTCAAACCACCTCCCTAACATCAACCAATGCTTCACTGTGAAATGTACTTACCACCCAGAATAACTTAACAATATAAGTATCTGCTGCCCTAATTATCTTGCCTTGTCTCAGTCAGGAATTTGGACTGTCTTGCAACCCTCTCCCAATACAACAATCTTGCTCAAGTTAAGATCACCCTTTAAGTTCTCTAAGGCAGCTGATATGCTGTTACATGGAACAGTGTAATTCCAAAGTGGCTGAAACTATCTCAGAGTTGTTCTCTGTCTCAAACAGAAAGTCATAACACATGCTTCATTAACTTCAGAAGAGAAAAGGACTCCACCTGAATACTGTACTGGTATGTGCTAACATAAAACTCCGCAAGTAACCTGTTTTGGCATGTGAGTCTCAATTTGTGTGTGTTCTGTTCACACTGGCAAAACTTTACACTGCAGATGTTACACTGAAGTTCCTCTAAATAAACATTACCTTCTTCTTTTGCATGCTGTACAAACAGTCCAATTACAGAACTAATATTCTTCACTGCAGCAAGATATCCTTCCTTCAAACCTATTTGGCCCAATCGACCTGAAAGGAAAAAAGGTTACTATGTATCTGACATTTAGACAGTCAACTTCCTAATTTTTAGACTTAGGGATTGTCTGATGAAGTATCAACAGAAAATGCAAATTTCAATTACAAAAATTAAGTCAGTCTTGTTACCACATTGTCTTGGGAACAACAGTTGTCCTATTCTTTTTGTAACTCAAGACACCAAGGCATTTTTCATCAGATTGATCCAGCCTCCTGTAGGTTTACTATTTGTAAGCATAAAACTCTCAAAGAATGCAATTTCTGTTTAACAAACACTATTATATAGCCTACATACTGAAATTTCTATTGAAACCCAAAGTTTGTCTATTTACCCTTAATGACATCTAGATCCCAATAAACGAATCTAACTTAAAATTGCAGGAAGAAGTATTATGTTGCATATAAAACCTTATTTTATACACTTTGATATATAAAGCACATGTAGCTACAGATGATAAAACATGTTGGTATTTGTTATCAAGAAATCAGAGTAGTGGCTCTCAAAATTTAAATACTTGCTTTCCACAGGCTGACAAACAGAAAATAATCTGCGTAGGATTGTAAAAGTTTGGCTTTTAAGGTAAAAATTTTTGAAGAAAGTGAAAAAAAAAGTCAAGGTCTAAAAAAATGAAAAAAAAAACCTTCGATTCACTTTCCAGGCGGGCTGACACTTTCCAAGGACACACTTACACAAAAAGAAGAATTTATGATTACTTACCAATTAGCCTGAGTGTCAATGCTATAACACTATCAGGAATGGACTGAGCAATTTCATGCCCCTTTCTCTTCTTTACCCATTTATCCATAGAAGGCCAAAGCACTTTGCTGCGAAAGACAAATGAATTTGAAAATCTGATACTGCATGAAGGGGTGGTACAATATATATACAATAATGAACACAAATGGTTCTTCTGTTTACCATGCATTTCCATAGCTTCACTTGCATCTTTAATTCACCTCCTGGGAAAACTCGTAATATTCCAAGCACCCACAAATCTCAGTAATGTAGGGAAGGTTTTAAACCCAAACAATCAAAGCTAACTTTCTGGAGGAATCATTCCTGTTCAGAATAGTATTCCTGTTCATCTTCCACTCATTTCCCAGCAACATTCTGCATCTCTAACTAAAGTCAAGAACTTACTCCACTGACTTCATAGATGTATATGAAATCATGTTACTTTCAAATGTCATGCTGAGATGTTATGCAAGCTGCTTATATGCCTGAAAATTCATGGTTTGCATGTTACAAATAGGATCTGATACTTGTTTTTCAATCTGGAAGGACCTGAGATAAGACTTTTTTCATCCTTAAAATGATGCTAATAGACCTAATTACCGATTATCAGCACAACTCCACAGATAGTCAACTCTGTATAGCTTTAGTTAAAATGACATAACTTTCAGTGAAGCTAATTTGTATTCATTTTAAAACTATTTCACTAAAAATAAGTTCTTTACTGTTTGAAAACACACATTGATGATGACTGTAAATTATTTGCATTTATTTTATGCACTTTATACTCAATGTTTACATTATGTCACAGTTAAACAAATGCCATATTTTTGGAGATTCTACGAGGTTATTGTGGTTCAACCCCAAATGGCAACTGGACCATGCAGCTGTTTGCTCACCCCTCCCCTCCTTTGTGGGGTGAGGAGGAGAATCAGAATCAGAGA
>KL273186.1:0-12476 GCA_000699545.1 Podiceps cristatus | reverse complement strand
AGGATTTGCTGGGTCTTACAAGTGCCTATGTACAACCTTCATGGGCATCCCAAAAGGTTTGACTCTGGAGACAGGGAACAGATCAGGCTGGTTTTCATTTTTTGTTTTTCTGACTCTATTTGCCTATCCTGAACCAGAACAACATTAAAGCCTGGAAACAGGACAGACCACAATGGAAACCGTATTAACACTGCACTCTGCTGTATGTTATATGTTACACATCCCTGCTATAATTTCTTCTCTGGAACTCTGTTTAACCTCAGGGAGTAGTTTGAACTGCGGTTTGTATCATCCCTGCTATATCTAAAAAAGTCATTGAGCACACACACATGCTTGCTTCTTTAGGTACCCAGAATGTTTCTTCGCCCACCAAATGGAAGCCAAAAGACAGTAGACTGAAGAACTGTGTAAAGCAAACAGACCAAATCCAGCTCATCAGAACAGCAGCTCTCATTCAGAATTGTAGGCAGCGTCCCCCATCAACCAGGCTCTCATCTCTGAAAGGGTCTTTGAGCTTCTTCCTTCATGAAGACCATCTCTTCATTGTGTGTCTCCCAAATTCTCTGCAGCAGGTGATCAGAGGACGTTGTGTTTTTCTAACTAAGAGAAACACTTGATTTGTATGTCCAGTGTCGGGGGGAAGAAAGAAAGAAGAAAGGTAGGTTAATGCACTTAATGCACTCAAAACTGAAGCAGCCCCTGGAAACACTAGGTGGCAGCGGAGCAAACAGTATTTCTTCCCTCCAGGAATGAAAGTCGTTGAAAACTACAGCGTGATTCCAAAATCAAAGTAATACTCTGAAATCATATTAAAAACATTTGGAAATATATGGAGTAACAAAAGGAGATAAGAAAAAACAACAGGAGTTTTCATTTCTCTTAAGAGTAATACTTTACAGCCTGCCTCTTCACAAAATTACATTGCAGCGCTCTTGTCCCACTGCAAAGCTCCAAACTCTACGCTGGGTACATCTCTCCTTTTCACGGAGTCCATACATCACCTCCAGATAACGTCTGCCCCAGGCTGTTTGTTGACTGATCTGAACAACATGGATGTCTAGAGTCTATCAGCTCTGCCTTCACCAGAAGGAAGTCGTGCAATACATAGGATAATACCAGGAGACTGGGAGGAAGTTGGTAAGTATCTACAAACTAAAGCCTGAAGAAATAAACTGCACAAACCGTCTGGGACTGGACCAGAAGGAGTTGCTTTTTTACGTCTTATCTTTTATGTACCCCAGCCTTGCAGTTCCTTTGCTTTTCCTCCCCTGACTATTGAATATATTTCTTGTGATCTCATATACTCCAGCAGTATGCCAGGATTTTTCAGAAACATGTTGAATGCATGTTGACTTAAAAACAGACTCCTTTGGAAACTATCCTGAACTGCAGCCTCATCCTTTGAAAAGCGCATGGGCACCCACAAACATGGATGCAGGCACACAGGTATAATCTTTCGGCTGGCATTCAGTTTAACAAATGAATTCCTCTATCCCTGACCTCTTTGTGACTCTTGTCTTGGTGTTGCAGAGGGTCACAGAGCATGAACTTGACTGCAAAAAATCTTATGACACTGAATGTCTGAGCAAATGAGCCGCAAATGTAATTCATTGTCAGTATCTGCAATGCAGGTGGTGGTGGGGAACAACTACTTGGTTATAAAGATGGACACAAGCCCATCATAAACAGTTTTCTGAAATCATTAGCTCTCTACTTAGCAACAGTCAAAACCCAAAGAGAAATGGGGCGGGGGCAGGGGAAGAGAAGGAAAAGAATAGAAAGCATTAGAAAAATATCATCATGATCAATCCATCCAATGACAACAGAAGAGACAGCAAAATCAGAAAGTGTACAACATTTACAGAGGTGAAACATGAACCTGTTTCCATTTGATGAAAAGAACAATTAGACTATGAGTCTTCAGATTGGAAAGGACACAACTGAGAAAAGATATATTAGGCAGCTTTAAAATTATGAGTGATATGGAGAATATGAACAGAAATCCATTACTCTGCATTTCTCATCATCTTGCAATCAGTGGACATCTATGTAATTATCAAGCATTAGGTTTAAAGTGAATAAAAATTAAGACTTTTTCACACAATAATCAGCTATTTTGTGGAACTCATTGCCATAGAACATCCTGGAGACAGAAAGTAGAAAAGGATTTAAAAAAGATTCGACTACTTCAGGGGAGACATGTTCAGCCATGCCTCTGTAACACAATGGCCCAGATGCAACGTCTATCTCATGCAGTTTATAAATCACCAATTACCAGATGCAAGGAATGTCTACTAAGGAAGGATTACTCTAAAAATCCCACTGTTAATAGTTTCCTTAAGTATGAAGGACAAGATCCTGACCCAGACAGACTGCTGGTACCACCCAATAAAGCAGTCCTTGAATGTTAGAAAACACTACTTGCACTGCATATAAATTCTACAAATTAAAGATTATAAATATGTGTGTTAAAAACAAACAAACAAACAAAACAAAACAAAACACCCCAGAGAGCTGCACTGACCCATTTTCCTTCTCTGCTGTGGACTCTTGGGTCAGTCTAGAGATATCAGTACTAGAGGTAAACATCCAGAGACATAGTCAAAGGCTGATGAAAATATTTGGTCAAACATTGATTTTACTAAAGTCACTGGATATTTTTCTTATTTTGAGTGTATCTTTGGGGCCAAAAACAAAAGCTGAATTTTTCAGTTCCTAAAATCCACAATTACAACACACAGTTTGTCCAGCCACTAAAGGAAAAGCCACTTTTATTGGCTGTTCTATAGGCTCTTTGCTCCCTTGCCATTTGACCCATTTCTCCAATTTGAATTCCAAATGGGAACTTGCTCCGTAGCATTCCCATCTGTTTGAAAATGAAAACATCTCAAAGAAATATAGATGGCTTTTTAGCTAAATTCTTGCAAATCCAGATGGTTCACTGGAGCATGAGTGAGATATTTTAGCAACATCACTGAAAATTCAGCTAAGCATCAGATCATTAGTTTCACAGTTTATTGTCCCTGTGTCACCACAGTTAGTGATGACTTTTCAGGTTATTTCCTTAAGCAAACAAGGCTTGCAGGTTTATATTCTTTCCATGTGTCCCACTCTCGCAAGTTTCGTGAAGACAGATGCCAGGACAGAGGCACTTTATCAATGTTTCCATGGACAGAAAGGATGCAGAATGAGTGGAAGCATCTTCTTACACTCTAGGGCAAGATCACCACAAGAATCCCGCTCACAGACCTCGTTCTTGCAATGCACTCACCACGTGGAGAATTTTGAAGGTAGAGAGCTAATACATAGGAGTTTAGATGTATTACAGGGAGTAGATAGGCCTGTGGAATACAATTAATTGTTCTGAAGACTAGAAGAGACTGCAGTGATAATCAGGATAATCTCTCGTACATAATAGGGAAGTAACCTTTCCTGGATTAATGCAGGCCTTTGACTCCAACCTCTACAACTGAGTTACAAACATAATTTTAAGAAAAACATCCAAATTTTGTTTTCACATTTTCAACAGTGGGGAACTTGCTAGGCTGTTCTAAGATTTAATTACCACTAAATATTTAGATCTCGCTACACTGTTATCTGCCAGACAGAAGAACCACTTTAGACCCCATTTAGGTTTACTTGTACACTGAGAGTAAGTCTAACTCTAAAGACTTAATTTCTTGTTTGATGAAAGAAGTAGGCTGAACTTGTTTTCAGAGTGCAAAATATATTTTCCAACCCTCTTGATCATGCTTCTAGATTCTCTTAGAACCTGTCCAATTTTTATTATTTTTTTCTTCAACTGTGGCTACCAAAATTTGATCTCATGATCCCAACATGATCTCAGGAACCGAACGCTGAGGTAACATAGCTTCCACGCAGTTATTTAATATTCTCCACTCTATACATCCAAGGGTCCTTCTTGTTAGGAGCTACTCTGTCCATAGGCAAAGTAACTTTCAGACTGCTGGAGGAGACAAACAAGCATAGCCTTACAAATTTTACGACAATAGGGCCTTGAAGAGTCATTCGTGTTACTGCTGCTACTGCCAAGGAAGGAACCATAGGTGTCATGCAGCAAGAACAGCTGGAACCAAGGCTGGCAGCTCCCAGCAGCAACTGCTGCTGTACCTCCCTTACCACCTTCCCCCCTCCTGCTCCTTCCTGCCTGAGGCAGCAAGAAAAGTAGCAAATCTCAACACTTCAGCTAACTCAGTATCCCAGTTTCACTTCCTCCACAGCTCTCTCTCTTCACTCTGGCTGCTGTTAGCCAAGCTTGGCCTAACCGTGAAGTCCTGGATTGCCATTATTCATTCTTCTCCCATTTCCGATTCTGGGTCATTTGGTTCCCCAGATACTCACAGCTAAATATGTACGTGGGCTATCGAGATAAAAGCCACATAATGTAGATGTGGCTCACATGCCTTTTTTCCTAGACAGCTGAGCCTGCAATTTGCTAAAGTAAAACTTCTTGTTTGTCTGTACCCAGGGCTGAAACTCATCAAGACTGCAGCTAAGGAACGGGGAAGTGATACAACACGGAAAGGACAGAGCAATCAGTAATAATGAGTGAATCTCATCTTTCAAATCAATTATAAAAGTATGAAATAATATATTTTTTAAATTATTAAGATGCAGAGACACTAAAACATGTATAGGTAAGTTGTTACAAAGAATTTAGCCAGTGAAACCTTGGTCAGAAATCTGTAATGTTGTAAAGAACTACTCCAGAGCTAATTCTACTTGAGGGGAAGGAAAAAAAGCAGAATAAGAAAGAAAAGCATTTTGAAATCAGATACCACTAGCTAGAAAATATTTAAAAAATATTTTCTAAATATAATCTAATCAAGATATCTGCATATCAAGAAGCCGTTTCTTTGCAAGATGCAGCTGAGCCAGTGGTAGGAAGACAGGGTTGTGCTGCTCCACCACTGCTTTGGGTATGGCACTGTCCATGCCACACTGAATGTGGGTAGGAGACACCACTATCATCTTAGCTTCCACTCCCCACCAAAAATGGCCAGATTCACTGAAGAGGAGCATTTTTGCCTAAGGATGTTGCTACCTGTGCAATGAATCTCATTGCAACCTAAAGCATAGAAACATGATCTGATGTAGGGATCCAAGTCCAAGGCCACACTGTCCACAAGGATTCAAAGAGGCTTATGTTAAATGTTTCAGTTTTGGATTAACCCTGATTTCAAATGTAAGTACATCTAATGCACCTCATGTGACTCAATGTATAAGTGTTCCTCCCAGTTTTGACCCAGTTGTTACTGGAGAACTAGTTTTTCAAGCTGTGAAATCCACTTTATAGCAAGGCCTTAAAACCTTGGCAATGCCTTTGAATGACAAATGCAGGCCTCCTCTGAAATACGTTTCAGCTATGTAACCCTGATTTAAGTTAAAATTCATAGACTGTTAATTAGCATGTGGAACAGGAAGTTTCTAAATAGCTCACCAGGTATGTATTTGGCAGGCAGTACACTAACACTTGAAGTGTGGTTTAAAAACACACTTTTTTACATCACTGAAAGTTTAATAAATATTTATTTCTTCAGGGACCTCCTATGTTAATGAAACCTGTCTGCTCTTGTTTGAATCTTTAAATCTCATGTGTTAAACAGTAACGCTGAGGTAGTGTCTCTGAAATTGCACCACTAACAGCAGAGCAAGCACAGAGCATAAGTGTTTTTTGTGTCTATTTAACAGCTTTTATGTGTCCATTAAGTGCTTGTTTTCTGTTTTGTTAATCATTCCAGCTCCCATAATAATTAGACGAAAGAGGAAATCGCAATTTCAAATGCTACCGTTTCTCTGGTTCTCCAGAGTTAAAAGGAGGAAGCAGGATTAGATGGCTTTCTCAAATGTTTTTTTTTCTTTTGCTAATCATGCCAAAATCACATTTCTGTGCACATTAAATAGTCAAATAGACCATCAAAATATTGTGTTATTTGTTTAGCATCAGGAAGCAATTCCATTTACCATATAAGATAATAGTCAATGGCCTGAAGTACTTTTTTATCGATGCTATAATTTTCTAAGACCTTGTGCCCTGTTCTCAAAACTTGTTCAACTACTGGTTGCCCAACTTGCACACCTGCAGGTTAGCTTTCCAGCCCTGGCGTGACACCCCCCACGGCAGTACTGCTGGCAGCCTGATGCCACGCATAACGAAGTGCCTCTGGTGCCAAGTGTCGTGTCGTGTGCCGGGAGGAAGAAAGGTCACAGAGTCTCACCCTGAAAGGAGTCCTGCTCAGATCACTCTCTATACAGCAGACTTACTCTCTTCCCAATGAACTTCCCAATCTCAAATCATGTTCACTTCCCAATCTCAAATCATGTTCTACCTGAGTTATGAATTTGTACTTCCATGTTTCAAGTCAATGCCTGCGTATTTTATGTCACTGACTTTTACCTAGATAACCTCCTGAGGGCCCTTCCAACCTCAGCTACCCTATGATGCTACGAGTGCTGCTGAAAGAAAGCCTGCAGCAGCTTAGCAATGTGGTCATTCCTCATGTTCATGACCACTTATACGTGTTCTTGTCATTGTGTGACCGTGGGCACAGAAAATGTAGAAGTCTGCTCCCATATGAAACTGACCCACTGAGAGATGGCATGGCTGGGTTCAGGAGTCAAAATTCTATTTTCTTTTCATTCCTAGTCCCAGCTTTGTATTACACTACTGCAGTTTTATTGCTTCTTTGAACAAAGATTTCATGCAGCAGTGGATTGCAAGAGATCTGGAAATCTAGCCTTTGCAAAGCTGTATTGACTACAGAATAACTCAAATTCCTATAAACCTATGAAGGATTTCAAATCTTGGAGATGCAGCTTCATTTATAGGGCCTTTCCTCCAAATGAAACCTGGAAGAAATACTCACCTCTTACTCCCTGCTCCTTAAGAAACATTTCTCCTGGAATTGTAAGGCTCCTGAGGCAGCTAAAGTGAGAGTGGAAGAAATTCCAGGAGTGCCAAGGGACAATAAGAGACTGAAAATAGACACTAATGGGAGTTTTCATTCTAACAGTTGAACAATCCTGATTCCTGGCCAAACCAGCTTCAAGGGGTGCTGATGGTACTTCATATTCTCTGAGTGAACTGCACTTCCAGTCTGGACAAATACGTGAGCCTGGGGGGCAAGGGAAAAGGCAGTGGTGGTGGTGTTCAGATTGCTAGAAAACTAGGTTCTCAACATTTATGATATACTGATACTGCAATTTGAATGCCACATTCTATTATAGCAGAAAGTCTGTTGTCAGTGCAAAGCTTCAGCTCAACACTTGGTTGTCTATTGCTTTCTTGAATTTTCAGCTTCATATCCTAAATATATGTCTCCTAATTTATCCAGACTAGAAGTACATCTGTTCAGTATTTGGCATATGAAATATTAGCAAGTATGCACTGAAGAAATATCCAGACCAAGTTATCAGCCTACGTACAAAAAAGAATTAAACTGTAATTCAAGAACTAATTTCACCTCTCTGATCTGTCTGGCAGATCTTTTCACTATTTTTCTCTTGTCCAGTACATACATTCCCATGATGGCAAACAGGCTTTCCTATATACATAAAGGCAATAAAAAAGTACTAGTGAGATCCACCCAGCAGACACAGTACTGATGGCAATGATCAGCTGGCACAGAATGAAAGAGAAGGAAAATAAGATACTTTTGATGAGGTTCACCCTGCAGATGGAAGAAAATACTTTAGCACACATCTCAAAATGACAAGGGAGAGTAGCTAATTCTGCTTTTCAACATATGACTTTCCATTTATTATCATGATTATTCCTTTTAATGCAAAACCCACCTAAATTCTGCATTCCATTTTCATTGCTCCATTTCCACAAAAAATAAGCTAGTATATGGCAGTGCCAAAAGGACTACCAGTCCTTTTTGTGGGAAGGAAACAAAAGAGTGACACACACTGGGACTTCCAATACCAAAATGTCATCATTTCTATTTCAGGTACTATGTATTTCTTTCACAAGACAACAAACCTTGTTGCAAATGAATGACCTAGATATGGAATAGGAAAAAAACAAACAAACAAAAAAACAAAAAATAAACAACAAAAAAACCAAAACCAAACCCTATTGATAGGAAACTTAGAAAAGAGATATGATTGTGGTGCATCAGGTTCTTCCTGATTCAACTTAATCTCATTAAAGTATATTCCTCTCAGATAGCACATTTCATCCAAAGACTTTGTGTTTTAACCACTGAACTGAACAACCAGTCACCAATTTCCTTATCCCATTTTATAGGCAAAGAATATTAGATACAGCAATGGCTTGTCCAAGTGACTGCACCACTGACAGGACAACACATCTCTTACATATAAAATTTCAGTACAAAATATTTCACATGCCCCAAGTTATTCTAGTACTTTGCAAATGGATGCAGTTATAACTGCTTTAAATAAACATCAATCATTTGGTATAAGTGCTTTTTAAAATAAGTGTAGCATATAAACCCAAATTTATGATAATTTTAAACAGCATTTCAGGAGAATTTCTAAATTGTTGAACAAATTAATGTCAAGCCTTATTCAAATAGACTAACTTTGTGCTTGATTTTGTGAAGCAATCACAAAGAGAAGGATGTTATACTCTGGACCATGTGAAATGCTTGTTCTTTGAATGTGAATATTTTGATGAGGTTGTACTGGACTGACACAGTCAGTGAGTAAATCCTCATTCCACATTGAACCTTTTCAATGGTGTCTGCTACTAAAACCATAAAGCAAAACAAATTTGGCATAATTACACACATGAGTAATGAAGTTCATGTGAACTACAAATTCTGGAGCTAAGGATTCCACTTGCTGCATCACATCATGTTCTGCAGCGTGATCAGAACACTTGACACAACTTCTTGATCCCTCATAGGGAACAGTATTTGATTTCCAGTTTCTCTGGGCACCTTATCAAAAGCCTCTGGTTATTGACTTACAAATGTAAGATTTTTTTTTTGTCTGAATTAACAGGTGTGCGGAAATCACTGCCTGTAATAATATTTTCAGATTGATACCATTACTACAGGTTTCAGTTAATGTTCAGAGCAGTGATCTACAGCCTCAGGAGGATACCACTCTGTCAGATTCATGTCCATGACTATGACTGTGCCCTACACATCATAGCATAACTTTTAGGTTTTATACTGTAGTGCATTTTGTGACTAAAACACATGTTCTACAGCAAGCCCTGGAGTTGTAGGAATGAAGAATTCTCTGAGACCTACAGTGAAGCAGGAAGACCAAGGAAAATTCTGGAATCAAGTCAAAATGGACTTTTAAAGTTAACCTTCAACTGCTTTTGTTACTATCAGACCATGCAATATAGGAAAAAGAGTTGCTAACAAAGACTCCAAGGCCACCACAGACACCTAGACAGCTCTGCATAACATCTCCATGCGCTCAGTCATTTGCACTGACATCATGCACATGTCAAAATTAGGACTGCAGCTTTCTTCTGCTCCGTATTGTACAAAAGGCTGGGCAAATACCTGAGAAAGTTGCCAATCTTGCAGATCACTTTGTTCTCTGTTGTCTGTATACAATCCTAATGATTTAATTGAGATTTTGAACAAGTACAAAGGTCTATTCAGACAGAGATCTTGGCAAAAAAATATCTGACAGTAAGAGCAGGAACCACATTGGTCTGTAATAATAAATAGAAAGGGATGGTGTCAATAAAAGGAACAATATGGCTATACAGGCCAACTGTGAGTACCACCATTATCTGAATATCTTCAGATTAATTTTCTTTCCAATTACTGAATGTCCTGTGAGATTAGTGTATGTTAAATTACCTCTTTTAAGAATGAATCAACCTGACAAACTTCTCTGTAATGGATGTTTTTCAAAATGAATGGGAAAATGGCAACCATCAGTAATGACATTTTAAAAACAAATACATAAATAAGGGAAGGCAGGAGAGGCAGTGAGCCTTTTAATTTTTGGAGCCTTCAAAAATCACCTATGTGTCTTCCCAGCAGATTACATTATATCCTCAATTTTCAGTCAAAATCCCTTTTGACAGCACAACACAGCTTTCAGATTGATCATTGGTCTATGATTATGAAAGCAGATCATGGACCAGATCCTCCTAGAAGCTCTGCTAAGGCACATAGAGGCCAGGGAGGTGATTTGAGACAGCCAGCATGGCTTCACCAAGGGCAACTCCTGCCTGACCAACCTAGTGGCCTTCTATGATGGAGACACTACAGCAGAGGACAAGGGAAGAGCTATGGATGTCATCTATCTGAACTTCTGCAAGGCCTTTGACACAGTCCCCCACAAAATCCAAATTGGAGAGAGATGGATTTGATGGGTGGACTATTTGGTGGATGAGGAATTGTTTGGATGGTCTCATCCATAGGGTAGTGGTCAATGGCTCAATGTCCAGACGGAGATCAGTGACAAGTGATGTCGCACAGGGGCCCATATTGAGACCAATACTCTTCATCAATGGCATAGACACTGGTATCGAGTGCACCCTCAGCAAGTTTGCAGATGACACCAAGCTGAGTTGTGCAGTTGACACACCTGAGGGACAGGATGCCATCCAGAGAGACCTGGACAGGCTGGAGAGGTGGGCCCAGGTGAACTTCATGAGGTTCAACGAGGACAAATGCAAGATCCTGCACCTGGGTCGGGGTAACCTCCGGTATCAATCCAGGCTGGGGGATGAAGGGATCAAGAGCAGCCCTGCCGAGAGGGACTTGGGGGTACTGGTGGGTGAAAAGCTGGACATGAGCCGGCAATGTGCGCTGGCAGCCCAGAAGGCCAACTGCACCCTGGGCTGCATCCCCAGCAGCGTGGCCAGCAGGTCGAGGGAGGGGATTCTGCCCCTCTGCTCCGCGCTGGTGAGACCCCACCTGAGGTGCTGCCTCCTGCTCTGGGGCCATTGGTACAGGAGAGACATGGAGCTGTTGGAGCGTGTCCAGAGGAGGCCACAAAAATGATCTGAGGGCTGGAGCCTCCTATGAGGACAGGCTGAGAGAGTTGGGGTTGTTCAGCCTGGAGAAGACAAGGCTGCGGGGAGACCTGATTGCAGCCTTTCAATACTTAAAGGGGGCCTATAAGAAAGATGGGCAAAAACTTTTTAGCAGGGCCTGTTGTGATAGGACAAGGGGTAATGGTTTTAAACTAAAAGAGGGTAGATATAGACTAAACATAAGGAAGAAATTTTTTACAATGTGGGGGGTAAAGCACAGGCACAGGTTGCCCAGAGAGGTGGTAGAAGCCCCATCCCTGGAAACATTCAAGGACAGGCTGAACATGGCTCTGAGCAACCTGATCTAGTTGAAGATGTCCCTGCTCATTGTGGGGGGGTAGACTAGATGACCTTTAAAGGTCCCTTCCAACCCAAACTGTTCTATGATTCCATTATTTGAATAAGCAAATGACTACCAGTTAGGTAGACAGTAAAGGTGACAGAGACTGTGCCTTCAAAACACCACCCCTTTTAGGAAAATGAGTCTTAACACGTACACGATGAGCCTTACACATGCATCCTGTAGAGACACAGACAGACAAATAGATTTGTAATTGTTTCAATAAGAAAAATATACACAGAGGACTCAGTTCTTACCTCTTTTCTACTCTTGTCGCTGCGGTGTCTTTAGTAGAAGCTCAACTATGCATACCATAGCCCAGTGTTCCTTCAACAAGCACAGCTGCTCTCCCCCACAGTAGCCCTCTGAACTCCCTGGCAGTAAATTGTCTTTGGTGCAATATCCCCAGGAGTATCTTTCCCACCACTTCTCTTAACTGTTCCAGTGAACAATATTTTACACAGCCTAAAATGTGTTCCAATACAACTTCCAATACAACAACATCTTCCAATATTATTTTACCTCCCTCTTCCCACATACAGCTTTCTAGCTTCAAGTACAACCCAGTCTGGGAGTCAATGCTGCACAGCCGGCTGAGCTGCCTGCCTGCCTCCCATTCTGACTACAGGCAGGATCAGATCCTTTTCATTCAGGACATCTGTTCATCTTGTCAGCCTGTCAGTATCATCATCCAGCACGCTACAGACATGGCCGTGAGAGGACAGCACAGCTTAGCATTGTATTGATGCAATGTCACCTCCCTTACAAGAAGGGTTAGGAGTGTCACAGGAATACAGCTGCTTGTATTGAGTTTGCATGGCAAGGTTTTGGTAGCAGAGGCAGCTACAGAGGTGGCTTCTGAGAGAAGCTGCCAGAAGCTTCCCCCAAGTCCGACAGAGACGATGCAGCTGGCTACAAGACGGACCCACTGCTGGCCTGGGCTAAATCCATCAGCAATGGTGGTAGCACCTCTGGGGTAACAGTTAAGAAGGGGAAAAAAGGCTGCTGGGAAAACAGCAGTGGAGAAAGGAGAGAGATAGGAGAGCAACAACCCTGCAGACCCCCAGGTCAGTGCAGAAGGGGGGCAGGAGGAGTTCCAAGTGCCAGAGCAGAGGTTCCCCCGCAGCCCCT